>PVJL010003430.1:0-158135 GCA_004026885.1 Lyroderma lyra | reverse complement strand
CCCATCTGCTTCACTAATTGATTAAAAGTAAATACTAGATAGTATCAGGGCCATGATTCCAATTCAGTTAAACAGCCTCCCCTGACCTTTTAAAACCACAAAGAGCTTTAGACTCAAGTTTTCATTTCTTAAGTCTAAAGCTCTTTATATTTTTCACAAGTTCAATGATCTGAACCAGGAGTCCCCAACCCTTGGGCCAAAGACTGATACTGGTCTGTGGCCTGTTAGGAACGGGCCGCATAGCAGGAGGTGAGTGGCAGGTGAGCTAGCAAAACTTCATCTGTATTTACAGCTGCTCACCGTCACTAGAATTACCTCCTGAGCTCCACCTCCTGTCAGATCAGTGGTGGCATCAGATTCTTAGAGGAGCGAGAACCCTATTGTGAACTGTGCATGTGGGAGATCTAGGCTGTGTGCTCCTTATCAGAATCTAATGCCTGATGGTCTGAGGTGGCGATGCTTGTGCTGGGGAGTGGCTGCAAATACAGAGTAACATTAGAATGAGAGTTGACTGCACAGAGACCATAATAAATCGGTTATTTACAGACTCATATTAAAACCCTTTAAGTGAGTGGTAAGTGACAGTTAAGCTGCATCTGGCGCTTGAATCATCCTGAAACCATGCCCACCCCCACCCCCCCAACCCCCTCTGTGGAAAAATTATCTTCCACAAAACTGGTCCCTGGTGACTAAAAGGTTGGGGACTGCTGATCTATACTGTATATAGATGGCATGTAAATCTACTCTGCTACTTCAAGCTCATTCCCTCAGTTTGGCCCTATAAAACACTTCATTTTCAAGAAAAATTTCTATTTTGGGCTTTCCTGCCCAAAGTTAGGAGTTAGGGAATGTTGACTTTATAGTTATGGCTGTAGCAGTAGATTTTGCCAGGCTACTGTGGAATAAGCATTTAGGCAGGGGTGGGAGGAAGTTGAGAAATAAAGCTGGAAATGATTGGAATGACAGTTGCTGGCACTTCAGTGCTTAGTCTATTGAATTCCCTTCAACTCAAGGCCCCCACGTTTTAGGAGTGGTTTAGGCAAACTCTAAGTCTTTAAATAATTATCTTATACTGTTAAGTACTAACTTCTACTTAAATTGAACATCATTGAAGCTGGAGTTATCCATCTTCCTATTACTGTTTTTCTTGTATGTGCAACTCTTGACACAGTAAGCTGTGCTATAATTTTTGGCATCTCATGAAATCATGCTATAATCTCAAATTCTTACCACATAGAATTTGTCTTTTTCATGCTAACCATTGTCTTTTGTAATTTATCCCTTTTCCTGTTTATAATTAGCTAGTTTATCTTTCCAAGAACATCCCTCAATCATGAAACAGTTTTCTAACATTTTAAATCTCAGAAATTGGCATGAGATATATATATATATATATATATATATATATATATATATATATATATATATCTTTTTTTATAACTTCAATCATTTTATTTTCTTGACTGCTGAATGACTAGATATACCCAGTGTTAAAAACAATAGCTTAAATAATATAAGCCTGTACTTTCTATAGGCATTAGCCAAGGATTTGTGTAGGTAAGATTTTGGGGGGTAGGGGGATGGGAACAAATATTTATTGGAAATTTATTCTGTGCTAGAAAGCATGTTACATGTTTTTGTTTTTGTTTTTAATATTTTTTATTGTTAGAATTATTGGGGTGACATCGGTTAGCAAGAATTACGTAGGTTCCCGGTGTCTAGTTATACAGTGCATCGTCTATGTGTTGCATTAATTATATCTATATATCTATATATCTATATATATCTATATATATATCTTACATATGTAAATATATATACATTTGTTTTAAACTATATAACACCTGAATTAATGTTTATTGTAAAAAATTAAAACGAGAAGTATATAGATTAAATGAGAAAATCCTCTTTCAGCTTATCCTTGCAGTCTCACTCATTTTCTTAAATAATTTCTTATAATAATTTGGTATATTCCATATCATCTATATATTTACATAGATGTGTATGCACACACAGATGCACACATAGTTTTTTAAAAACATAAATGAGATTTTTTTATCAGCTAGCATCTCAGGAAACAAAAACTATAAATTAAATAGGAAAACTTTAATATAAAGAATTATTAACTAGTAACAGGATTAACTACTAATGGGTAAAAAGAACTCTAAAAGAATAAATAGAGATATAGAGAGCAGATATAGAGAGCAGCCATTACCTCTAGGGTTGAGGCAAAGGGCTCAAGGAAGGAATGAATTTGAAAGAAGCCTGTTTCCTCTAGGATGGATGATTGGACTTTATGAGACTGGTGATGTCACTGGATGATCAAGTATACTAAATTGCTGCTGATTGAGGAACCCACTGAGATTCTGGGAAGCTGCTCACAGGGATACTGGCAGAATTCAAAGTGAGAACACCCACAGGAATACTGTTGAAACTCACTGGGAAGCCACCCAGGGGGGTGCTGGTGAAACTTGATGGTAGGCAAGCACCACTGGGTGTTCCCCAATAAAACTAAGGAAAGCATCCAGAAACCAGGAAGAGAATCCCCTTTCCTCCTGCAGTGTCCCTGTAGCACTCTCCACCTGTAGAGCTTAAAATCATATCAGCAGGCAAAGGAAAGATGTTTACAATATCAGTAGGACAAAACAGGGCGATGAAGGATAGATCTGGAGCTAAGGGGTGATAAATCAATAACTGGACAGATACACAATTTTTTCCATTTATCTTAGAGGATTCTCCATGTTGATACTTACAGATCTGTCTTATTCTTAGTGATTACATAGTATTCCATGTGCCTTAATTTATTGGTTTATAGACATTTGGGTTGTTTTTTTCACTGCTATGGTGAACATCCTTATACACATCACTTTGTGTACATGGCAACTGTATCTTTAGAATTCTAGGACTAGAATACCTGAATCAAAGGATTATATGAGTTTGAAACCTTAGTAGATATAATACAAATTGGTTTTTCTATTAACTGTGTAAGATAGTGCTGGTTAAGTCGAATTTACACCAAAGTGAATATTATGAATCTTTTCTTTTTTTACCAATCTGATGAGCAGAAAATGATATTACTTTAATTTGCATTTTCTTGATTCGTAATGAAATTGAGCATCTTAGTTTTTGACAACTTTTATTTCTCATTCTGTGAACATTGTTTTATTTATTATAAAAGTAATTTTTATAATTACTTCAGTGTCAAAGTATATAAATTAGAAATGATAGTGGTTAACACACAATGAGAATTAACTATGTGCCAGGCACTGTTCTAAAGGCTTCACATGTATTAACTTAAGCTCAGTTTCTCAATCATTACCACCTGAGGTAACTACTGTTAACAATTAGGTGTGAAGTCTTCCAGACACTTTTCTGGGCTAACACAAACATTTATAGAATTTTGATCCTTTGGAGTTTTTGTTTGCTTTGATTTACAAAACACAGGGACTCTTTCTAGATATCTTGCTCTACAATATGCTTTTACCCCAGTTAGTCATGTTTTGGACCTCTTTTTAAGCCAATATATAAAAATCTACTTTACCCCTTTTAATGTCTTCATAATATTTCATTGTATGTAAGTACCTTAATTATCTCTTCTTATACTGATGAATATTTGCTTTGATTCCTTTTTTTTTTTTTGGCTAAAATAATCAATGCTGCAATGAATATTTCTGTGCATACCTTTAAACACTTACTAGTTGAACCTCACAACATTATTTTCTGAGAATAAAATGTTAGATTAGTGCTTCATAAATTCTCAGACTTTCCTATCTGTCCACTATATTTCAACTGATAGAACTCAAATGTACTATATATTGTGTCTATACTATACAGTATATATTGTGTATCGTATATACACAATATATAGTTGTAATAATACAATCCAGATTTCCTTTCAAATTACTTACGTTGGTGTAGGTTTTAAAACTTTGTCTCTGTTAAGTATTCACCATATTCCTGTCATATTTTATTGTCATATTCTA
Source organism: Lyroderma lyra (assembly GCA_004026885.1). Classification (NCBI taxonomy): domain Eukaryota; kingdom Metazoa; phylum Chordata; class Mammalia; order Chiroptera; family Megadermatidae; genus Lyroderma; species Lyroderma lyra. The sequence continues at coordinate 154,152 of PVJL010003430.1, read as the reverse complement.
TCTGTAAGTCCTGATCCTTGGGATAATGGTTTTTTTTCCTAGTCTCCATTTTCAAACCAGTCTGAGATATCTCTTTCAAATTCCCTAGGTTCTCAGAAAAGTAGGGTTCTTTTCTATCTCTATTCCACCTAGATTTATTGCCCTTTAGTATCTTAGTGAAACTTAATATGATAATCACTTTTCAACCATCATTCTCAGAGCTCTGCTAATTAGAAAAATCCTTTCATTTTCTTTTTTTGTGATTATATACACACTTGTCCCCTTTTTGAGCTAAGAATATTCATATCCATCATTGTTTGCAGGGCAAAATTCTCAGTTTTATATCTCCTTTTGTTTTTGCTTGTGTTTGTTTCATTATTATTATTTTTTCTATCTTTTTTTTATTAATTCATTTTTATTGTTAGACTTATTGGGGTGACATCTGTATTTTTTCTATCTTAAGCCTTTTTTGGTAGGTTCTTCTCCAGCATCTCCTCCATTCTTTTTTTTTTTTAATTGAGATGAGATTTGCATCATATAAAATTAACCATTTTAAAGTATACAATTCACTAGCATTTAGAACATTTACAGTGTTGTTAAATCACCATCTCTATCAAGTTCCAAAACATTTTCATTACCCCGAAAGAAAACCCCATACCCATAGGTACTCCTTACTCTTCCCTACCCCAAGTCACTGGCAACCACCAAATTGTTTTCTGTTGCTATGTGTTTACCTATTCTGAATATTTAACATAAATAAAATTATGTAATAAGTGACCTTTGGTGTCTGGCTTCTTCCAGTAACATAGTGTTTTTGAGTTTCCTCCACCTTGTAGCATGTATCAGTACTTTCTTTTTTATGGCTGAATGAAATGCCATTACATGTATATGTAATACTTCTACTTGTTTATCTGTTACTCTGTTAATGGGTATTAAGACTGTCCATGTGCAATGGATATTTTGGCTATTGTGAATAGTGCTGCTATGAACATATGCATGTACATGTACTTGTTTGAGTCCCTGTTTTTCAGTTCTTTTGGGTATATACTAGGAACTCTGAAATTGTGGGTCACGCAGTAATTCTGTTTAACTTTTCGAGGAAACAGAAAACTTTTTTACAGCATTTGTGTCATTTTACATTTCCACCAGCAATGCGCAAGGGTTCTAGTTTCTCCAGATCCTCACCAACATTTATTTTCCATTTTAAAAATAGTCATTCTAGTGGGATTAAAGTAGTTTTTCATTGTGGTTTTCATTTGCATTTCTCTAATTACTAATGATGTTTAGCACCTTCATTTGCTTGTTGGCCATTGGTATAAGTTCTTTGGAGAAATGTCTATGCAAGTTCTTTGCCCACTTTTTATTTGATTTGCTTATCTTGTTGAGTTGTAAGAGTTCTTTATATATTCTGAATCCTAGATCCTTTATCAGATATGTTATTTGTAATTATTTTCTATTCTGAGGGTAAGTCTTTTCACTTTCTTGATAATGTCCTTTGATGCACAAAAGTTTTGAATTTTGATGACTCTAATTATTTTTCTTTTGTTGTTTATGCTTTTGGTGTCATATCTGAGAACTCATTTTGAATTCAAAGTCATGAAGACTTACCCATATGTTTTCTTCTAAGAGTTTTATAGTTTTAGCTCTTATATTTAGATTGCTGATCCATTTTGAGTTAATTTTTTAATATTATGTGAGGTAGTAGTATGAGGACCTTCCTTAAATAAGACTTCAAAAACTCATAATATCTCAACTTTTCTCTTTCCCCTCCAAGAGGTTACTGAGATTATCCAAAGTTAGTGCTCTCCCTTCCTTACGTAAGAATAAATTCAACTTGGTCTTAACAGCACATTGTTTTAGTGATACAGCATCCAGTGAAAGTAATGCCAGACCCTATATGTGAATTGTCTCGCACGAGATGGACAGCAATTTGAACATTTCACCTAAAATGTCACCTAAAGTGTGCTTGAGTGTGATATTGCTATGTTACAGAATTACATGCTTATGATTGTGTAATAAAAGATTTGGTATAGATTGCCAGTTCATAAAAAAGGGGCATTATTTGTGCTGGACCCTGTATTTTGGTGGAGCCAAAATAATCACCTCTCAAAAGTAGTGCCAAAGCAGGGAAAAAAGGAATAGGGAGGGGGAAAATGGAAGATAAAGAAAATTAAAAGATCAATTTAGGAGACCTAATATACAAATTACCGGAATTCTAAAAAGAACAGAGAATAGAAGGCATGATGGATTAAAGGAGACATACCGAGGTTAAAACTCATAAAATTTCAGAAAGATTGAGACATACAGAAGACAGAGTTCTTGGTTGCCTGTGGATTAAGGTTATTGCCACCAGATGGTGGTAATGCCTCAAAGGCTCTGTTTCTAAGATTGTGTTTTGTTTTTTCATAAAATTTTTTCATGTCTTTTTAAAGTGTTAGAGAGGGGTAGGCTCAGTTTGGATTCTTTCCATCTAGTCATGCTTTATCAGAGCTCTCAGTCTACTCTGATTTTTTCCCTAAGAGTCTCTGCTGAAAGGTCACCGTACAATCAATCTGAAAAAAGAAAAATGACTCCATTCTCATTGAAGAATTGGCTCATGTGGCTCTGAGAGGGGAAAAGAAGTTTCAATGGAATGGACACTGAGTTATAATTGTCTGTTGGACATGGCTTTCATCATTCAGAGATTTTACAAACCAGTAATTCATTCATACATGTTTTATCAATGCCTAGTATGTGGCAGGTGCTGTGCTAGACACTAGGAACACCTCAGTTAAAAAAAAAATCAGATATGGTTATGTCTTCATGGAGTTTACATTCTGAGGGAAGAAATATCAAATGAACAAGTTAAATTGCATGTATATCTGAGGAATTTGGTAGAGGTTAGGGTGGAAGTAGGCAGACCAGTTAGTAGCTATTGCAGTTGTCCAAGTGGGAGATACAGACGACTTGGATTAGGGTGGTGCTAGGGGAAAGAAAAGTAGATGAATTTAAGATATACTGGAGGTAGAATGGACAGAACTTGGTCATTGTCTGGATCTGGGAGGTTAGAGAGCAAATGCATTAAAGTCTCTGGATTGAGCTAGTAGCAGGTAGATGGGTTGCCATTTCTTAGGTGGAAAAGATGGGGGGAGAAAGCTTTTAGGAGGGGATGGTGGATAGAATCAAGAGTTCAGTGAGGAACATTAATTAAAATTAGTCTTTCTCTTTGTGCATTTTGAGTTCTGGTGGATGTCACAGATCAAGGATAGGATGGGGTTTGCTCTGATGTACCGCACAATAGAGTGGCTTGGTCTTACATATTTAGTTCAGATTGGCTCATATTTGGCATTAAGTTAAAAATTGCTGTTAACTCAGTCCTCTACAGAACAATAGCAAAATCAGCTTAAATTTGCAGTGTTCTTTCCTGACATGGCCATTTGAGAGTTAAAGGGAACAGGCCAAAGTTTTTCAGTGTTTGCATTTGTTTGCACCTTTGGACTGTGGGGTTTTTTTTTTTTTTTTTTTTTTTAGGATAAGAATTGTATCTATTAAAATTTTATACTTTCATACAATTTAGAACAGTGCTTTATACATGAGCAACACAAGAGTGGTCTAAGAGAGATTTAGCTCCCCCCACTAATTTTCATAAACCCCATAACTCCCCTCCAGAATCATAATTCATAGGTAAAAGAAAAGGTTTTATAAATTATAAATAAAAACATCTATAGAAAACATGTTATTTTTATTGTCGTGTAACATGCAATCTGAGTAAAAACTGTGATTACTAGAAGCAGCAGCACCAAGTTAGGACAAGTCTTCTAGTTCACCTTCCACAGATTGCTACTTGTAAGCATTTCCTACGTAAAAAATCAGATGGAGTATCAGAGTGTCATTGCTCAATAGGTTGTTAACGACTGTTGTTATTGTTAAAGAACGGGAGCCAATGCCTGCCTGGCAAAAGATGTATCTAGTATTCCTCTGAAGGCTGTCTCTTCTTGTCTCTTTTTCTCCTCCTTCCATTAAGTTGTTTTTGTGATGTGGTCTGTATTCTGGATTTTCAGAGGACTCTATCCTTATTTATCTTCGCACATGTGCTTCTTATGTTTTTGATCCAAAGTTTATTATGTGATAAACTCCTTGGGAAAATGATAGGTCTAAAGTCCCATGAAAAGTCTGCCTTGAACTTTTGCCTGAAATAGTTAAGTGAGGAAAAAATCAGGCTGCCATCTGGAAGCCAGACTCTGTTGTAAACTCCTTCAAAGCAATGCAGATAAGGGATATTTAAACAAACTAAAATCCTGGGAAGGTTTTTCTGTAGCAACTTTTGGTTCAAAGCATTTGGTGAGGGTTGTTTGAAAACATCATACCACATTTACACCTCAATCTAAATAATAAAATGTATAAAATAGTTTTCCTATATATTATTTGCTGCCAGTTCAGAAGACTTTTCCTAGTCCCAGATTTTTCTCATAAAAATGATAAATGTTTGAAAGATGATGTAATCAGTCAAAGGAACAAATTAAGATGTTTATAAACATTGAAAAACAGATGGCAAAATTATCATATGCAGATGACATTATAATATATCTGGAAAACCCAAGGGAATCAACTTAAAAGTTATTAGAAATAATAGGAGCATTCAATAAGACAACCATTACAAAATGTATGAAAATCAATACTATTGTTGTATTCCAACCCAAAACCAGTTCAACAATATCATAGATAAAATTATTACAATCATAAATCAAAACAATAACAGCAAATTCCAACAAGAAGTACGTAGGACCTAGATGAAAAATATAAAACTTAATAGAAGAGTTAAAAAGGCTTGATCAGACGATGTCATACTATAATACTGTATCCTATATCCATTTTTCCTGTATTAATCTATGGAGTCAATGAAAATTTAATAAAAACTATAATAAATATTTTTGTAACATGACTTGCTCTTCAATTCAACTGAAAAAGTAATTATGTGAAGTTGATCAAGAAAGGAAGGAAGAAAGAGTGAGTTATAAGGGAAGACTTAGCTCAAGTAGCCAACCTCCAAGATGGACCTTAGCTGTACATCATAAATTTTAAAAAGTATACTTAAAATACCAACTAGTCAAAGGTCAGTTGTGAGATTCACTACAACATATTATGAAATGTATTCCTTTCTCCCAGACCTCCCTAAAATTTATTCCTTCAAAGAACTGATAACTCAATATAATTGGATCCACGGTGATAATTTTATATCTACTTGTAAAATGACTTTAAACAATTCTAGAGTGCCAGTACCAGAGATCACATGAAAATGAAATGTGGCACTTGCAATAATATCTTCTGGAAGAACAGAAATCTAAGTGTGAGCATTAAGACAGTGGTTTTTTGTTTTTGTTTTTGTTTTTTTAAGCAAGTGGATTATCAATGGCTAATGTATTACATCAGAAGCCTACAGGCAAAGGTATCAGTGATTAAGTGGCCTACATACGCCTTAAGCTTTTCTTCCAAATATTAAATATAGGAGAAAACTCATTTTTAAACATTCTCTTAGGTGTCTTTGATAGTTTATGAATTACCCGTAGGAAGCACTACAGAAGGGACATGGAGGCCAGAGGGGCTGGAGGTTGAATTGGTCATCAATGGCTAATGATTTAATCAACCATGCCTATGTAATGAAGTCTTCATAAAAACCCAAAAGGACCAGGTTCAGAGAGTGTCTGGGTTGGTGAACACATAGAGGTGCTGGGACAGTGGTGTGCCCACACAGGGCATGGAAGCGCCATGCCCCTCCCCATATTGCTTGCCCTGTACATCTCTTCCATCTGGATGTTCATCTGTATTCTTTATCATATCCTTTTATAATAAACTGGTAAATGTACATAATTATTTCCCTGAGTTCTTTGAGTCACTCTAGCTAAAGGGGTGGGAGGTTATGGGAACCTCTGATATATAGCCAGTCGGTCAGAAGTACAGGTAACAACCTGGGTTTGTGACTAGCATCTGAAGTCCAAGGAGGAGACTTTGGGACCTCCACGCTATAGCTGGTTGGTCAGAAGCACAGGTATTAACCTGGCTTTGCAGTTGACTTCTGAAGTGAAGGGTGGTCAGTCTTGTGGGACTGAGCCCTTTACCTCTGGAGTCAGTTGCTATCGCCAGGTAGTGCCAGAATTGAGGTGAATTGTAGGACATTCAGCTGGTGTCCCAAGCATTGCTTGGTGGTGTGGGGTGTAAAACCTCCACACACTTGTTGGAATTGGCCTCAAAACCATTTTACTCCTTAGAAAAAGTCCCTGTGGGTATGCTCCAATAACTCTTGTAAGTATCTGATGAATTTTTAGTCTCTCTTATAAATGCTCATTCTGTGTTGGTTGGTTAAGGTTGTACCCTTATCTCATGCCTGGTTTTTGTCTCTTGTGCCAGATTTGATTTTATTTGTGCCTCAAAACAATGCTTTCAAATTTGCTTCAACTTGAACTCTGTACCTCTTAGGATATTCCTAACACAGTCCCATACTCCAAACAGCCCCCCAGAACTAGGCTGACCAGATGTACCATTTTAAATGGGACGGAAAACAATGGTCCTGTCCCATTTCAAACAATGTGTATGGTCAGTCTACTGACACCTTAAATTTAGCCCAGTGAGACTAGGCTGACCATATATACTGTTTGAAATGGCACAGGACCATTGTTTTCTGTCCCATTTAAAATGGTACATCTGGTTAGCCTACCCAGAACCCCAGCATAAGTATAGTACTCCAGGGCCTTGCTTGTTCAGGATGGAAGTTTAAACACATAACCAAATTGTTACCAAATTGTTGACCAATGTATTCCTGAAGTTCAGCATTAGTGAATATCTAGTAGGCTAGATTTTATAGTAATTTACATGTAACTAATAGCATAGATCATACCTTAAAGTTAGAAAGCTTTTCTAGTATAGACTAGCTTCATAAATTTTGCTTACTATTACCTACAAGGTATCTGAAATATAGCATAGTTGAGCATTTGGCATTCTACACGTGCACAGAAACTGGTTTGGTCAGTTGGACTAAATTAGCTGATCCTAAAATTGCTTACTATTTTCAATCAAATAAACATTTATTGACTAGATTTGTTATCAGCCATAAAACTGTTGTAATAGAACAATCCCAAATGATTGGCAACTATATGTTTCATGTATAACTCTAGAAAGTTTATATTATTCATATGAACAAGACATTACAAGTTTTGTATTAATAATTTATGACTTACAAATCATTTTTTAAAAAAATAGCATAAATATTTTTAATAGAATTCTTTAACTCATTTCTTTTCTGAGATTTTGAGTCTTTCATGTGTGCTCTTGGAGTTTTTTAAATCAGCCTCTCTTCTAGTTATCTATTGCTGCATAATAAACCACCTCCAAACTGAGTAATGTCAAAACAATAACAGCCCTTTTCTCTCAGAATTCAGATAGAACACGGTGGAGATGTTTTATCTTTGCTCTAGTATGTCCACAGCCTCAGCTAGGAAGACTCGATGCTGAGGGGTGACTGTCTAGGCTAGAAACTGGAATCATCTGGAGGCTTCTTCACTCCTGCTGGCACCTGGGCTGGGCTGACATCAAGGCTGCGCTCAGCTGGGGCTGTGGACCAGAGTACCTGCATGGGGCCTCTCTCTCTGTCCTGGGCTTCTCACAGGATGATGTTTAAGGTCCAAGAGGGAGCTTCCTGAGAGCATACTTCCAGAAGAACCAGGTGGAAGCTGTGAGGCCTTTTATGACCTACTCTCAGAAGTCCCACAGCATCACTTCTTCCATACTCTAATGCAGGGACCAGTACACTATGGCCTCATGCCAAATTCAGCCTGTCACACTCTTTTAAATAAAATGTTACTGGAACACAGCCATGTCTGTGTGTATCATCTACGTCTGCTTTTGTGCTATAATGCGGAGTTGAGTAGTTGCCACAGAGACCATATGGTCTGCAAAGCCTAAGATAGTTATTATTTGGCTCTACAGAGAAGGTTTGCTGAGCCCTGCTCTGTTGATTAGAGCAAGCACAAGCCTGCTTAGTGTCACGGATAGGGAACAGACTGTGCTGTGTCAAAGAAAATGCAGACATTAAAAAACTCACCTTAGCATCTTAATCATTGTTTGGTCTTTAATTTTGTAAGCTACTTAATATAGCTCTTCTATAGTAACTATCTGGATGTATACTAAAGTTCTGTTAAAGAAAGTTAAAAAGTGGGGTCAGCTATGTCACTTCAGGTTTTATTCTTTTGAAACGTGCCTGTGTCAGCTCCTTAAGTAAATAGTTGGGTGGTGATTCCTTCAAAGAAAGCTTAGAAAGGTTAGCCCATGTTCACAGAGTTAATGCCAGGGTTAAAGACGACCTTCAGTTCCAAGAGAGGGAGGAAGGGTGAGAGTGAGAGAAATAGTAAACAACTGTCCAGAGAAATGTACAGTTAAGTGATTTTAGGCTCCTTTACAGTTATTAAAATTCTCTTCTTCTAAGATTATAAAGGGGATATGAAAATGGAAAGTTTTCCCATATTTTTTGCTTATGCTAACTGAGAAAATGATTTGGAATGAAAGGTGTATGTTTTAATACGATAACCAGCATGATTTCAATATCTCACAGCCACTTGGACTAGCTAGATTAGCATGTGCTTAAGTAAAATATTTTCACTTTCACACCTACTCATTTTCTCTGTCCTTTCACACTATTCATTTACTGAAGTAAACCTTGTATTTTTTTTTGTTTATTCATGAATATGCTACTATGATCTCTCTTTTCAGAATGATATTCACACACATCTGTAAATATGCAAGGGCTGTCCAGAAAAAAAAAAGTCCAGTCATAAATGCCTCTATTTTTCATAGTACATGGCCAGATACCCCTCATATATTAACACAGTGTTTCTCAAACTTAAGTGTGCACGTGAATCACTTGAGAAATCTTGCTAAAATGTTGATTCTGATTCAACAAATCCGGGGTGAGAATCTGGCCTATGAATCTGCTTGTCTTAAAAGCTCCCAAATGATACCCATGTTACCCATCCATCATCCATATACTACATCTTGAGTAATGAGTGTTCCTTAATTTGTGGCTACCCACATCTCAATCCTGATTCTCTTTCATGTTTGTAGACAGAGGTACTTCTACTAAGTTGTCCATACATTGCAGACTGTTGCTTTCTAAAATCCATACCTCAATGACTGGTGACATTGCGAGACGTGCGATGTGCATCTGCATGTCTTTTGTTTCAAGCCTTTGGTGAAAGCCAGAGCACTTTGGCAAAAACACTGATCCATGGAGGAAATGCAAGTTTCTAAGGTATAAGCATACCCAGCCAAAGTGTCATTTTATTCAGAACTGCAAGTTCAGTCTCAGAACTGATTGAGAAAAAGAATGTGACAGGAAAAAGAGAAGGGGTGCTAGAGTAATTTTAAATTTTATTATATGAAGCATAATGGCATCTCTTTTTTTATTTTTTAAAGAAATAATCCACCAAGAAAATTATAGAACCGTCTCTGGTTCTTTGCATAGGTTTTACCAGTAATTACTTTCTTCAGCTGTGTGATACCTGTCTTCTATAATATAGAGCTCATGCAGTGGTTAGTTCTGAAGGTAAATTTAGCAGCTGAGAGCTCATTTCCTTAGAGACAGTATGGTGTAGTGACATATGCTTTGACCAGAGGTTAGAATACCTGGATTCTTGTCTTTATCCCATTTGATCATGTGACCTTTTGCAGGTCAGTTACTCTCATTGAGCCTCAGTCTTGTTTTTAAATCTAGGCTAATAATTCCTATCTACTGTACAGGGAATTTACAATAGGGGAATAAATATATTAATTTAGAAAAAAAAACTTAGCTTCTATGGTTGGATAAAAAGTTTCTCTATGATGAGACAGTTGAGTTTATAAATGACTCCAGGGTGATCATCTGCAAGTGGAAAATGGAGTTATCTCTATGTGTTTTTAGCAATGAAGTAGTTTTTCCTGCGCTCATTCAAGTAGCCATCTCTGCACTGGGGCACCTTAGGAAGGACTTGGGATGGAACCCTACATAAAGTAAATTCCAGGGGGATTGACTGAAACCAAAGCAAAATGAGTGCCGGACCTGTCAACTGAGCCTCATTATACCAGTGTATGATTTTGGGGATTCATTTGAGTAGAAAGGAGAATACATTTTTATTGTGTTTATTTTGCCATCTTGCTTGCAGATTGCTTTGAACACAGAAGCCACAGAAACTGAGTGTAGCAGGAAACATCTGTGGGTATGGTAAGTGGTGTATATATCTTTTTCATTAAGTGACCTCAGATATTTTCATAAACACAATTCAGAGTCCCCAGAGTTCTGCTGGGTGTAGAAGGTTTTTCAGTAGTTTTATTGTAAGAACTTTCCACAGTGATAGAAATTCATCCTTGCTGTTCATTTCACTTGAGGCCTTCTGGACTACCAATTTTCCAAATTCAGGTTCCCACACTAAAATAACTTGCTACTTCCACTTCTGGAGTTGTTTCATGAGCAGAGTGAGTGTTCTTTAATTTGTGGCTACCCACATTCCAAACCTGATTATCTTTCTTATTTGTGGGCAGAGGTACTTCTAAGTTGTCCATAGAATTCATGCCTTAATGCCTGGTGACATTGCAACAAGTGTGATCTCTGTCTACATGTCTTTTGTTAAGCCCTTGGCAAAAGCCAGAGCACCAGACGTGGATCCACTGAGGAAATGCTGGCTTCTAATATTTTTATGAAACATTCACTGTATTTTTTTTTTTCACGCCTTGTAGTTTTAAACAAGTTTGCTTTTTCTCCACATTTTTTTCAGCTGCTACAATTAAACATGGCTTAATTAATTCACCATCAATAATAAATGGTTTTCCTTGCTTGGCTCACAAATGAGCCAGTAGAAAACTTTAATTGCAGCCTTATAGTCATTTTTTATTTTTGTGAAGAAATTTTGCTGTGATGAGATTTCCCATTTAAAATTTTCTAGTTTTGCTGACCATTTCTGTCCTGTGAGTTAGGAATATTGTGATCAGTGCTTAGTTTGGTAATGTCACCATATACAAAGGTCCAACAATTAAGTTTGTGAACTCATCCTAGAAAAAGTGCTACATACCTCATTGCTGAATATCACTATGGTCACCTTTGAAATACTCCCCTTGGGAAGCTATGCACCGATGCCAGTGCCTAGTCCACCCTTCAGAGCAATTTTGGAACTCTTTTCTGGAATCGCCATCAGAGCTGACATTGTATTACCCTTGATGTCCTAAATGTCATCAAAATGTTTTCCTGTAAATATTTTCTTTATCTTCAGGTAAAGAAAAAAGTCACTGGGGGCCAGAAGAGGTGAGTAGGGAGGGTGTTCCAATATAGTTATGTGTGTACTGGCTAAAAACTCCCTCACAGATAGTGCCATGTGAGCTGGTCATTGTCATGATGCAAGAGACATGAGTTGTTGGAGCAAAGTTCAGGTCCTTTTTGTCTAACTTTTTCACACATCCTTTTCAGCACTTACAAATAGTAAACTTGTTGACTCTCTGGTTGGTACAAATTAATAATGAACAATCCCCCTGATATCAAAAAAAAGGTTAGCAACATTGTTTTGACTCTTGATTTGGACTGACAGAACTTTTTGATTATGGAGAATTGGCTGACTTACGTTGCTCGCTTCGACGCTTTGTTTCAGGGTCTATTGGTATACCCATGTTTCATCACCAGTGATAAAACAGCCCAAAACATCTATCAGCTTGCCTCTCCAAAAGGTCTTGGCAACTTTGACTCTCCTTTGCTTTTGTTCATCAGTGAGCTCCTTTGGGACCATTTTTGCACACACCTTTCTCATGCCAAGATTTTCAGTTAAGATTTTCCTAACTTTCTCTAACAATGTTAACTTGATCTGCTATGCTTCTCACTGTCAGCTGACGATCACAATTCGATGAATTTTTGCAATATTTTCATCAGTTCTGCTTGTTACTGGCCACCCTGAACTCTCTTCATCAGTGATACTTTCTCTCTCCTCAGAAAAACACTTAATCCATTTGTACACTGTTGTTTTCTTCATGGCATTATCTCCATAAAACTTGGACTAACATGTCGCTGATTTCACTTCTACTATTGCCAAGTTTAACAAGAAATGTAATGTTTGTTCATTGCTCTAATTCAAGCTCCAACATTCTTGCAACGGCACACAAAAACACGCAACAACAATAATGAACGTCACTCAGCAAGACACTGCCACACGTTGACACGAACAAAGCTTTCAGATAGATATTCCAAGGTTATGATGCCTTAATGAGTTGTTTGTACAATGCTGCCAATGTTAGTACAAGGTGGCAAGTTAGTGAACTTGTCAGACCTTGTATTGTATTCTTTTAGCACAGTTATATAATGTTACTGTATAATAAACAAAAGGCTTTGCCATCTAATTTGATCAAAATAATCACTCTCTGCTATGCCTCAAAAGCATGATGTTTCAAGTCCACTTTTCTTGTTTTGACATGATGGGTATGCATTGGCAATAAAAAAAATTATCACAGAAACAGTGGTAAATAAGGCACTTGAAATACTGTCAAGTTATAACTATGTCAGTATGAGTCACAGTGGCAAGCAGCAGTGTGAAGCAGTGCTACACCATGTAAGGTCTCTGTTGTAACTCCTCAGTTGTCATTATAGCACAAAAGCATCCATAGGCAATATGTAAATGAGTATGTCTGTGTCCCCAGTAAAACCTTATCTGTAGACACTGAAATGCAAATTCCATGTAATCTTCGTGTGTCATGAAATATTCTTCTTCTTTTAATTTTTTTCAACTATTAAGGAATGCAAACACCAGTTTTAGTTCACATAATGTTAAAAACAAGTGGCAGTTCAGATTTGGCCTGCAGGTTGTAATTTGCTGAACGCTGTGCTAGAGGCTGAGCCAAGGGATAAGTGTTTTAAGAGAAAGTTTAGGAAGTGCCTGCTGGGACTCTGCGTTCTTTGTTGATGTTTCTGACAATGTTATGGGGCAAACTTCAGGTGTTAAGTGGATTGAAGTAGATGGAAAGAAAATAGATATGGAATACGTAAGTAAACCTTTCATGAAATTTTACTCTGAAAATGGGAGGTGGTGAGAAATGAAAGGTAGCTGGGGAATTATGTGATTTAAGAGAAAAATTCTGTTCAAATAAGAGATTTGAACATGAACACTTTTATTTTCTCTTTCTCTTTTAATAAGGGAAATATTATCTATCTTGAAGCTTTTTAGGAAGGTCAAATGAGATAAAGTATGGAGGCTTTTTTGTTGTTTTTGTTTGTTTGTTTGTTTTTTGTACCTAGGATGATACCTAGATATGGTAGGTTCTGAATAATAGGTATTAATATTCATCCATGTTTACTAATTTTAAAAAAATTTTTTGTTCACTATATTTTTTTGAAAAACAATGGAGTTCATGCTTCCTATGTTACTATGTTATTAGGTTTTTAAACTATCTTATTTAAAATCAAGATTGTACTCTTACTGAGATGTTTTGAAAATTATTAACTAAGTCAGAAGTTAACCAATTGTTAAAAATTTTGTAACTTTGAAAATTTTGATTTTGAAACTTCCTCAGCTTTCCTCCTTCTAGACTGAGTTCTTATCTCTTTAGTCTGTCTTTGCATGTGCACTGATACCCACTTAGATCTTTTTCATTGTCTTTGTAATCATAATACAATCATACAGATGATTGTTTAAATGAATCATACACATCATATACTGATTTGGTATATTAGTGGATTTATTTTTATTTATATTTTTTAAATGTAATATTTTCTTTTTCTGTAAGTCATACATGGAATTACCATATTACCCAGCAATTCCACCCCTGTACCCAAGAGAAACGAAAGCATACATCCAGACAAAAACTTGTACCCAAATGTTCATGTCAGTATTATTCATAATTGGCAAAATGTGGAAATAACCCACATGTCAGAAATAACCCACAAATATAGATGTGGAATATCCATACAATGGAATTTTGTTCAGCCATAAAAAGGAATGAAATACTGATGAGTTACAAAATAAATGAAACTTGAAAACATTTTGTTGAGTGAGAAGGAGCCCATAACAAAAGACCACATGTTGTATGATTCCATTTCTGTGAAATGTCCCGAGTAGACAGATCTATAGAGACAGAAAGTAGATTAGTGAAGACCTAGGGCCTGGAACAGAAATGAGGAGTGACTGCAAATGGGTATCTGGTTTCTCTGTGGAATGACACTTGATAGTCTGTGTCCGATGATCTGATATCTGGAGTCCCTGTGGATATGTTTCTATTGAATATTGTTTTGCTGAAGGTGTCTTTTCTCCTGAATCTATCTTTGATTATGTGTGGGATTTGTATATAAAACTTCATTTTTAGAAATAATTTGAAGGCTAGATGGATGCTATCTGTCTTCAAAGAATTTTATTGCTTTTTCTCAGGTACCTAAGAGTGCCTGCCATCGGGTATCATCTTAATTCAGTTTCAGGCTGGAGAGTTTTCTGGGCTACCCAGATCATTTGAAGCTGGGCTACAGACAGTACAAGGGATAATTTAGTATCACTTCACCCTAATTCCTAGTGCGTAGCTGGTGGAATGCACAGCGATATTGAAGCCTGAGGCAAAAGAAACATCAGTACTACTGATACTGTCTTTATTTTAAAATTTGATATTTTGTTCATCATGGATTTTTTCATTAATTTTATTAATTAATTTTAATTAGTAATACTGCATTAAAGTATTAATTATCTGGATTTCTGAGGTTTTTGGACTCCCTAAATTTTGTGCCCAAGGCGAGTACTTCATTTACCTTGCCCTACTCCCAGCCTTGGTATTTTTACATCTGCTTTAGGTTTTTACATCCTGAGAGTTTGAAGAGATAACGTTGTAGGTCCCCCAGCTTCCTATAAAATCTCAGAGATTTTGGGGGCACTTTCAATTTCCTCCTTTATTATTGCTACTTAGAATTAACCATTTAATGACTTTTACACAATTGGATTAAATATAAACATTTATTTTCACTTTCCTCTGAAACTGCCCTAAGAAGATAGTAGCAGAATAACAAGGTAATAACCCACAAGGACTAAGCAAAGGTAAAAGAGAAAACAGTAAATTAGAGCTGTCCACAAATTTTTGGAAGACAAGACAGCTGGTGGAGGGGTGATATCTAATCTAGACAGCAAGGTTTGGGAAGCAGAAACCTTGTACAGAAACAGAACATGAGAAGCCAGTCAGTTCACCCCACAGAATACAGCAGAAAATGTGTTATTCTCATTAGTTGTCAGGGAGAGGAAAAACAATTTGCATTCACATGTTCTGGTCATAACACAGATTTATTGTATTACCTCAAAGATATTTGAACTCTCTCATGCATTGTCATAGACTGGTCAGGTGAGACCTAGATCTAGTACAACTGGACAATGTTCTAAAACACTGTATTGATATTATCAGATATCTCAGAAAGTGAGGATCAAGCTAAAAGTGACCTTACTAAGATCATAAGTCAAATGACTGATTGGGGATGACTGATTAACTCCAGAAAAATCCAGGGCCTTGCAGACTGTAAAATTTGGGGGGAACTGCATGAGCTGAAAGGATAACAAAACAGAGCCTGGGCTGGGCTGCCCTGGACGCTTTGCTGTGAGGCACCCTTTGACTGTGATGCATATTTTTACTTTAATGCTGTTGCTATATTGTGTCCTTTTCCTGCAGTAAACTCTAGATTTATAAGCTCTGAGTCTGTGAGTTTTTAGCAGTCAAACCTCGCTTAACTGTTACTGTTAGTGCACTAAGTGATGGGAATCTGAGTACTTTTTTATTATTCTAATTTCTGAAAGGAACCTATATGTCCAAAAAGTTGACCAAAAACATCTGTGGTATGGTCTTACCACATTCTCCCAAACTATTGGATGATATTCCTATGTAGTTACAAGTTAACACAATTATAGTGGTCAGATCCATGAGTTTTATTTTTGAAAGGAATATCTTGTTTTTTATTGGGAACTAGACTTCCCCTACAATGTCAATATTAGATATTTTTATTTAACATAAAGTTCTTTTTTTATGACAATGGTTCATCTTTACATGCACAGCTGTTTCCTCTAGACAGGGAATTACAAAGAGACTTCGTGTTCCCTAGGAAGAGGGGTAAGCTGAAGTTGGCATGGTCTCTGGACACCTGATATCTGTAGCAGCAGATGGTGGGCCTTCTGTCTGCTGCAGATCACAGGGAAGCCACCGAGTTGCAGGAGTGGTGGATGATGGATAGAAAAGAAAACTAATAGCAGCTCTGTGGTAGATAGGCTGCTTCTGTTTTCCACAACCAGCATACCCAAGAGAAATGTCATAAGATCTAAAAATAGACTTCTCTAAATCACTCAATTGAGCCATCTTTGTTGAAATAATTGTCTTGTTTAATAACAATGCAACGGGCCACCAGAAGGGATCAGAAGAGATGAGGAAGAGGGAGGAATCCAGGATGGCTTGGCCAACAGAGTCAATTGTGATACTGTATTTAGCCTTCAATGCCTTTGCACATCTGGATAATGTCCACAGACAGCTGGGAATAGGACCTGGAGCTTAGGATAAGGTCAAGACTAGAAGATCTAGGCATAGGGCTTCCCCTGCCCTCCATGGCCCCTGTGGGTTATTAGTGGATATGTGGGATTGGAACACCTGTGCATAGACGTGACCACTCAGAATTTAGGAGAGAAGGCTCAAGGACAGGACCCTGTGGACATCCATCTATTAAGGGCAGGAAGGAAACAGTTCTGTGAAGGAGCCTAAAAGTCAGTAAGAACAGAGAGGAAAAAGTGGTATCACAGAAACCCAAAAGAGGAGAGACATTCAAAGGGAATGATCAGTAGTAAGGTGTCCATAGTATCCGCTGGAAATAATACTTGAGAGGTCAGATCAAAGATATCATCAGTACTTTGCAGTGATATGGTAGAGATCAGATAGCAGGAGGTTGAGGAATAAATAAAAGGTGAACTAGTAGAGATAGCAGGTGTTTTCTTTCAGGAAGCTTAGCTCTCAGGGGAAATGAAGTTGCCAGAGGAATGGTTTTTGTTTGAACATTTTCTTAAGCATGATTATTTGCTGAGGTAAAACACACACACACAGAGGCTGGAGTTACAAAATAATATAATAATTGATGTAGCAAGTTCCTAAAAGAGGAGAGAGATTAGAATCAAAGGACAGCTGTGTGGATGAGACCTGGTCAGAAGGGTCGCCTCTTTTTCTGTCCAATGTGAGAGAAGTGTCTCTGTAGAGGGTTGAGAATTAAAGGCAAGTGATGAGAGGAAGTTCTGACTTTTCTCTTTAGAAGTTTAGCTAGTAAAGAGAAGGAGAGAAAGAACTTTAACCAGAGAAGGCAAGTGCAGATAAAAATGGAATTGGAGCAGAAAAGCTGAGCGAACTGACACCCGATGGCCTCTATTTTCTCTGTGAAAGATGAAATAATATGATCAGGTGAGAGAACACTGAAGATTTGGAATAGCCACTGGGGAGAATGTGGAGTGGTAATAGCATCACCAAGTAGTATTTAGGTCTGGGCACATACACCCCAAGTGTGCACCAATCCACACGATTGTACAGATTTCTTAAGCAGGATTCAGTCCAAGTGTAGGCCTGATAGTGTTTCTGTGGAGGACGCAAACGGATACCAGGAACAAAGGAGTTAAAGGTCTCCGCCCCTGCCCCCTCCTCCAGATTTTTCGTGAGTCAAACACTTAGCAACTTAAGGATGGAGACCTCCTTTTCTGGGGCCCAGGATGAGTTCCTTATATTCCTAAGACATTCAGATATTTCTGAATGAGTAAATTAATAAATAAAAATTTGATATGGCTAAACATTTCTGAACACAAGTATTAGGTTAAACTTTTTATCTACTAGAGGTGAATATACAAGGGGGACCCTCCCCCAAAACAGGAATGATCTTTCTTTGATGTGTGAGGGATTGTGTACTCGGAATTTGTTCCTCTAGGTCAGCGGTTCTCAACCTGTGGGTCGCGACCCCTTTGGGGGTCGAACGACCCTTTCACAGGGGTCACCTAAGACCATCAGAAAACATCTATCAGATATTTACATTACGATTCATAACAGTAGCAAAATTACAGTTATGAAGTAGCAACGAAAATAATGTTATGGGGGTCACCACAACATGAGGAACTGCATTTAAGGGTCACTGCATTAGGAAGGTTGAGAACCACTGTTCTAGGTCAAACAGTCAACCAAAGTTTTTATCTGAAAGTTTTGAGAAGGTTGTGCCATGATTTGAGGAAGAAAAGTCTTAAGTTGTGGCAAGCAGATGACTGGTTCTTCTACCATGACAATGCACTTGCCCATACTGTGCTAAGTGTTCAGCCGTTTTTGACCAAAAAACTTCATGACCCACCATGCCCCACCCTCCCTATTCACCCCATCTTGCCCCAAGCAACTTTTTTTGTTTCCCTGGATAAAAAAAGTCCTCAAAGGGAAATAAATACTTTGCCCATGTGGAAGAAGTGAAACAAAAATGCCAGAAGCACTAAAAGGCATTAAAACCAACAAGTTCAAAAACTGTCCTGAGCAGTGGAAAAGGCATCTCTATAGATGTACTGCATCAAATGGAGAGTACTTTGAAGGTGACTGAAGTTTAAATATGTAAGAATAAATATACAATTTTTTTATAAACAAATTCTAGGTTTTTGGGGTTCCCCCTCAGATTATTGCAGAGCATTAGAATTTTGTCCCGAGATCTACATCTGTAATTTACTTATGCTCAAAACAATTAGACTGATGCCAAACTCTGATAAAATCCATTCTGTAACATAAAAGTTTATTAGAATAAAAATACATATATAGTATTCAACATTTAAATTATTTTACATTGCATGTAGGTTTTACCTCCATTAGTTTTTTTAAAATGCTTTTGAATTTCACACTTTAAATAATTTGCATATCTATAAACAAATCTTAGATTACCAAAGATGCAATGTATTCACTAGATAACAAATATCAAAATTTAGAAATGGGAATTGACAATTACATACTAGTGCACTAACTATTTCTGTAAAATTTTAGATAGGGAAGAAAAAGAGATGAAAATAAATCACTTAAAATGAGGTAAGTTGAATGAAGAGGTTTTTTTAGTAGCAAATATTACCAGTGTTGAGATGAGAATATTAAAAACATTCATGGAAAAATTCACTTAAATGTGTGCATAGTCTACATTATTTTTTTTAAACAAACAAAAATTACCAAAATTTCTAATTAGAAAAAGAGACAATTATCTGGTTCTACTTAAAATCTGTGTACAGCCTAAATCTTTCTCTCATTCAGAAAAAGAGAAGTGATACATTCACAAGTCTAGCAAAAAGTGAAAAAACAACAAAAAAATGAAGATTAGGACCAATAGTTCAAGCTGCCTTTTGGAAAGAAAATTAAAAACAGAGGTAGATGGTTAAATATTAGCGGCCAAACAATTAATTTCTGTCTTGGTACACATTCACCAATTTTACCCTTGAAGCCAAATAGCAAATAAATTTAGGAGTAGAGAGTAAGACCTAGCACAAGTTATTTCCCTTATATCAAAGGCATAAAAATAAACCAGGCTTAAGACCCCTGTTAAGGATATGATTGTTTAAAGCCCTACAGTTCATACACTTTTTAAAGCAGGAGAGTGAACCTTGTCCCTACACTTCCTAAGTTTGTTTGAGTTCGAGCCACAAACTCCATCAGGTGTGATCAGTCAAAGTAGGACTGTAAGGTACCTCGGCGCCGGACATCGCAGGTCCAGCAGTGGAAGCCTCCTCCCAGAGAATTGGCATTACGGATGTTAACCTTAATGGTACTGATACCTGCATTGAAAGAGATGTGACTGGTCACATGGACTCAAATGAAGATGCTCCTATAGAAAGCAAGCCTAAAGATGGGTAGAAATCCTCTGATTCGAATTCTTAAGTGTGTTCCAACCCACACTTAAAGATTTCAATTTTATTTTCATCAATTACATTTTACCTGCTAACATAAAACCTTCACTAACAAGTCAGCAGAGACCCTGAAGTCTATTTTGCGCTATTGACTATTCACAAGTCAATAGGTAGGATGAGCAAACATGTCGGTCAAATGTTCCTTCAAAAATGATCAAGCACTAAAATTTCAAGGCCTGTTAGAATTAGGCTTTAACTACTTTGACAGGCTGTTTCTAATTTAACATCGATTTAGTAGGAAAAGTATAACTTAGCCAACCTGAAAAGCTGACTTTACCTACTCACATGTAAGAATTTCTCTGACATGATTAGTTTTACCAGCCCACCTGAAGAAAACAATAGAACAGAGCTCATGTTTTAATATCTGGGCTGTATTGTACCATGTACCAAAGCTACTCAGGTATTTAATTAGTTTATTCTGGCTACTGTATTTGTACTGATGTGGCTATGACGTGCTTGGTCCATCTATGAAATAATAACTCTAAAAGGAACAGAAAAGGAATTAGATAAAGCATACATCAGACTAGCCTGTCATTTCTTCAGTTCTTCTCATTTAACATTTTCATGTGTGACAACATGTTTCATTTATTGTACATACCCAGCTTTTCAAACATCTTTTGAATAGGGACTTCATTGGCATCCACCATAACACGCTTTTCATCTAACATTAAGACATTCATGGAAAGCCATTTGGATGACATCCAGAGTGGGTGATCTAAAAAACAGCAACAATTTAAATCGTGTGTGCTGTCATTTTTGTGTAAAGCAAGGATTTGAAAGTAAAGAATATTAAAGTGACTGTTCAATTCTTTCAGTAGTTGACTTCCCTGTGAAATTTTATTTTAACCTTAAGATAATTTATCTATAAATGTTATGAATCAATCTATATCTGTTACACATTTGGATTTCACCTTGTTTTCTTTAAAAAGTCATTTCTTGCTTTATGTGATATTGTTTATACCCATTTCCCCTATCTTCTTACTCTCATTTCCTATGGAAGGAAAGGTTGTGAATACAAGTCCAGCCTTGTTCTAACAGTACCCGTAGTCCCAAGCACCAGTCTACTTCTAACTGGGGAACTATTTTCTTTAAATTACTAAAATTTAGGCTGCTGTCTATAAGAGAAAGATCCTTAGTCAATGGAAGTAATCATTTTAATCTATGAGTATGTAAAAATAAACATACTATCTGGGATGACTGGGTTTGGAGGAGTAACTATGGTCCATCCTGCTTTCTTGAAAAGATCAATCTGCAAGACAAAAAAAAAAAAAAAAAGAAAAGAAGAAACAGGCTTAACTCTCTATATACCAGGGGTGTCAAAAAAATGTATACACATTTAAAGAGATGTTATCTATGTATTATTTTTGAAGTTGAATTGAATTACGGTAGCACTGTGTAGTATGACATTCACTCAAAAGATGGCATTAATCAAATGAATGCTAGTGTCACCATGAGATAGTCGGGACAGTCAAAGAAAACGGTGGAAGCATGGTTGTCATTCGAGATCATTTTAAAGTGGTATTTGAAACTTGAGAATGTTGTTTGAGTTTCTCCCACGTTCTCCTGACTTAACACCCCTTGACTTCTATCTCTGGGGGACCGTAAAAGATGTGGCGTACCAGAGAAAAATGGCTACACTGGTGGTACTTTGGGAAGAAACTGAAATGGCATAAGCAGTGATCCAAGTGGACACTTTGGTCAGTGTTGCTCAAGCAGAAGTTTGCCATAATCAGAAGTGTCTGGATGCTGATGGTAACCACTTTGAGCACTTCTTGTAATTGCAGAAGTCAAATGTAACTTGTATTCATCTTTTATTATTTGTATATATTGAGTATTAACAATTTTAATACAGCTTTTTCCTTTTTAAAAATGTGTGTACATTTTTTGGAACCCTCTGTATTATTCTTATCATTCTTTGTCTCTGATAGTCCTTATGATTAATTCTTTTTGAGAAGCTGTCTTAACTGTCAATATAAAGAAATTAAATTTTTAAGACATGTGGATGACTTTGTTTGAATCCTAATTAAAAATGTACATAAAATCCCTAGATTACTAGATTAAAGTTAAAAAGTAACAGAAATGTTAATGCTTTTAAAAATATTCTTGTGCTTTTCTCAGGATTCAGAGATTTTAGAATACCAAAGATACTTTCCCTGAGAAATTCTTATTTAAAGAAAAATGAAAATATTTCCTAATCATTTTAGTTATAGGAAAACCAAAATGCAACTATGTCTAACGCACTTTGTAGTCCATCATTTTGTATCCGTAACCATGGTATAAAGACAGATGTTAAGGTTGTATTCCCAAAGAACCATAATGGTCCTTAGTGACCTATTTATTGTAACTTAGCTATTCCTATGTTCACATACCCACTTAGGATATCAATGAATTATATTAAAATAAAATGAATGAGTAATCTTGGTTACTGGGTCTAAATACAGGGTCTGGCAAAAGTGCACCCTGTTTATGAGCTGGTAACCTATACCAAATCTTTTATTACAAAACCAAAGCATGTAATTCTGTAACATAAAAATATTTTAACTACTTAAAAAGGGGCATTATTTCTGCCAGACCCTGTACATGGGATACAAATGAAGAGTTACATAGTAAAACAGTGATTTTAAAAAGATGTACCACAGCCTAGCAGATAACACAAAATCATTCACCACCCAACTGGTAGGTGGGCAGCAGGTGGAAGTGTGAGGCTCAGGTGACAGGGACATACCAGCTGCAGTACAGGGGCTCTGCTTCTCCCTGCAGGGTGGGGATGGCCGAAGTAGGTCTGACCCACTGGAGAGGGAAGAAGATACCCACTGCCCATTGACATTGCCCCAGACAGGCACGGATCATCTTTGCAATTCAGCTGCTGTGGAACCTTGGCTGCAAGTTATGAGATATAGTAACCCCCTTATCCACAGTTTTGTTTTCCGTGGCTTCAGTTAACCACGATCAATCATGGTCTGAAAATATTAAATGTAAAATTCCAGGTATTTTGAGAGAGAGAGAGAGACCCATTCACATAATTTTTACTATAGTATATTGTTATAACTATTCAATTTAATTATTGGTTATTGGTGTTAATCTCTTACTATGCCTATTTTATAAATTAAACTTTATTATAGGGCCAAGTATGTATAGGAAAAAACATAGTATATATAGAGTTCTGTACTATCCATGGTTTTAGGCATTCACAGAGGGGTCTCAAAAACTATCCCCCATGGATAAGATAGAACTACTGTAATACCGCTCTGACACAACCATACACCAGGCACAAACTTGATGCTTTGGCAGTAGCCAAAGTCAAAGTCTGATGACACTACACTATATATTTCTGAGTGTTGGACATCTTGTAGTAAATATAATATAAGCAATCAAATTTTTGACCATAATAATCTTGAACATTGCTGAACTTGTCATTTAGAACCATTAGGGATCATGGAAGTGCTTAAAATAAAAGTG
Source organism: Lyroderma lyra (assembly GCA_004026885.1). NCBI lineage: Eukaryota > Metazoa > Chordata > Mammalia > Chiroptera > Megadermatidae > Lyroderma > Lyroderma lyra. The sequence continues at coordinate 130,789 of PVJL010003430.1, read as the reverse complement.
GCAAATATTTCAGTGCTAGACTCTATTACTTTTCCCGAGTGCTAAGAACTCCCTTACCTGGTGACACGGTCGGTCAGGGTTGGAAAGCACAAGACCAGGTCCAATGATATTGAAGGTAGCATCAATATGCATCGGATTGGGATCTTTAAAGGAGATGACATGCACTCTGTAGTCTGGAGCAAGGTGCCTACGCATCCATTCAATGCCCAGGTAGTTTGTAACCTGAAAATAAAAGGAAGATGTAAATGTATAAAGATTTGGTTCTATATTTACATAACTAAAAGTAGTTAGGATGAAAATATTTAAATTTGGAAATAAGAAATATAGTAATGAGGTGTGACATTTCAGCCTTTATCAACCTGGCTTCTCTGTACAAAAATATCTCTTCCAGCTCGAATGAAGTCAGCAGCATCAAAGCATGGCTCGAACTCAGTTGTCACAAATTTTCCCTGAGCAGCCAATCTGTGTCTGTCTTCAACGGAATAAATGGGGTAATCCTAATTGGAACAAGAATGAACACACTCAGTGCATTGGTTCATGAGAAAATTATTTCTAGGACATTTATTACTAAGAAAATTAGTTTAACATTATTATTTCCCAAAATATTGCTACCCTGTTCTAGACTAACACATATATGGGGATGATGTAGGCCCATGCTAACTAAACCCAAAAAAAAAAATATATTGGAAGTCAACAGGATGAAGTCATTTTGTTCTTTTAGAAAAGGAATTTGGTCCTGAGCCTAACTCGTAAAATGAGATGCCATGTTCCCCCTGCCAAATTTCATTGGGTGTGGTGAAATGAATTTTCTGCCTTTAAAACTCCAGAAGAAATTTTGATTTTTAAAATTCTTTCTATAAATGATCAAATAGTAAGTGGTCTAATAATATATTTCCTTTCACTGTGAAATTTGGCTTGTGGACAGAACTTTTTCTAGAGGAAGAGAATGGTGTTCAGCCTAGTGACTTCTGTCACCAGCAAGGAAGAGTTATGTGCCTTCAGGCACCCTCCCTATAATAGAACAATGCTGCTCCCTCATAGCGTTGTTGTGAAGTGACAACAGGACTGAGGATGTAAAAAAGCACTTAGCTCAAGACCTGGCACATAATAAGCACTGAATAAGTCTTAGCTGTTGTTACCATTACTATCACAATACCATTTACTCTTATTTTTTCATTATATGAATAAAACAATAATTTTTTTTTAAAGTAGGTGATGCTCTCAGCTTCTGAAACGCATTAACAAATACAAGGTCTCAGAGAATCTCCATTTCACTCTGTGTGGATTATTTAGAAAAATCACTAATGTGCACACCTATCATTAGGGACTTACCTGGTCATAAAGTTCATCAGCCATCGTGGGCTTAGGAGCCGTTGTCCACTTGGCACCACGGTGGAAGTAGTCTTTGATAATTGATCGGTATGCACGGTACTCAAAGAAGCGAGCGCGCCATGCCATGGGAGCCTCGATAATCTCATTTCCCACAACTATCAGGATGTCTCGAGGCATCGCACCATATAAACCTGTCAGACCAAAAAGTTCCACAACAGCCTCAGTAATGCTGAGTTCCAAGACAGAGCTGTCTATATATGATCCCATTTTTTTGGTTAAAAATAAAAGGTACAGAAAATGTGTATGTGTGAATGTATATAATTATGGGCAAATGTAAAAAATATTTAATGCTACATACTAGATAGTTAACATGAATTCTGTGTGAGGATGCCAAAGCCAAACCCAAGAGAAAGAGAGAAAGAGGAAAGAAAAGAAAAAAAAAGTTAAGTTCCTTGTTCAAAGACCTTGGACCACCAAGTTTTCACCTTTTATAAGGTCCTTTCTTGCTATACAGAAACAGAGTTCTTCAGGCAATGTTAGTACCACCAGATAAAAATTGGACCAAGGTTCACTTCTAGAACTCTAAATTAAAGCACATCTCAGCAATGAGAACAGTCTGATAGTAACGTCAGTTAAAAAATAAAATGGGAATGTTTCTATTCCTCTCTTAACTTCTGTTCTTGAGGAAAATGAAATAGAATCCACAGTTTTTATATAAGAAAATTACCATAAAGCTTAGAAATACTGCTTCTTTCGCAGAGAGTTCAGATTTACAATGGAGTTTTGAATGTGTACATCTTAATTATATCCAAAGAACCAAACTGTTCCTAAATAATCTTTAAACATTTCAAGGGTTATTAAAACAAAGGAATTGCTGAGAATTTAATAGAAGTTTTCTCCTCACACATTAAGAAATTAAAAATTAAGACACTAACAGTGTAGCTATCTGATATCACTTACCCGTAGACTCAAAATCAGGAGTTCGGTACTTTAAAGACCAGTCAATGGGGTCAGGCCTCCTCACTGTCACTCCTTCCATTTTAAAAATATTGCACATTTCTTCAATTTCAGCAACAGCCTTTTTCACATGATCTTTGGGAAAATAATGGCCTCCATGCTTCTGGTAGAAGGGCCAGTACTTTTCATATGTGTTGGCCTAGAAGCAGAAGAAAGTAAGTGAAATAGTTATTGGTGAAAAATACAACTCATGGTGAGTTCAGGCAGTGAACGATGATTCATATAACTTAACGGAACCGAGACTGAGACCCTGTCTTGTCCAGTGTTGACCCAGCACTGAGCACACGCAGTACCTGTTGGGGAAGACACTCAGTATTTGCTGAGTGAAAAACTCTAAATCCCCTTGCTGTTGTGAGACCTTTTGCTGCTTCCGTCTGAGATCTCACGCCCTGCCACTCACAGCATGTCTACCCTCACACAGACTTGGAATCCTCGTGGGGCAGTTTTTACATGCTTCATAGACAAAACAGGAAAAGGGTGCTTCTGTTAAGATAAGAAAACAAAGGAAATAGCCTATGCGAATAAAAGCACGCCTATAGTATGGTAAAACCATGAGCGAGCCATGCATCTCAGAATTCTGTCTAGAAAAGAGCACATTAAGATATTTTGTAGGAAAGTAGGACATGCCCCCTTAAAGGTTAGGGATATACTCTCATATATGCTTTGTTTCTCTTAAAAACCCATTATTGGTTTTCCCCATCCAACAGAATTACCATTTGGCAAAATTGCGTGGAAGTACAAGTCTTCCTTTGGTGCTTCCTACCCTTCCCTGCCTCACCCCACACCTTTCCCCTCCCCAGCCCATCCAAGCTCTCATATTGCTGCAGGTCTTTAGGCCATAGAAGAAAATGACCTGATAAATGAATTCACGCATTTTTAGTAGCTAAAAAAAAAAAAAAAAAAAGCTTAACATTTAGAAAGTGACCAAAGGTTGTATGCATTTAAAAAGACAACGGAATGGACAGCAGTTGAATGCTTTGAAAAAGGCTCAATCAATTTGTTAAAAATTAATGTTGAATCAGGGTAGGTACAACTGTAAAATACTGATTTTCAAAAGTATGAAAATCCAGATGGATTTCTTCACTGATACTGTTGTGCATGTGGCTAAGTTCTCAATTTAAAGAACTACACTGGGACATGTAGGTGATGGATATGGTGGCAATTTATCCAGACAGATAAAGCAGAATTTCAATCAGAAGACCCAAATGCTAAGAAAAAGCCTTGGACGTTCACCACACAGTTGGCTAAGCAATGTACATATATATTTTTTAAGTTTAAAAAAAATGTTTAAAGCAAGCATTTAAAAAATATTTTCTTATGTTATTGATTAACCAAGCAACCACCAGTCTTGATCATGACAGATAAGATTTCCATCATAAATCAGATCATTTCAGATAGTGGTAGTGCTGTAAAGAAGGGAAAACGAGGTGAGTGGGTCTAAATGTCCAGAGCTTTAATGCCAAAGAGAACGTCATTTCCAGATTTCCTGTCTTTATTCTATTTTCCCTTCAGCCTAATAAATATCAAATATATGGAAGCAGACCTGTCTCTGTGAGTTCAGTAGCTAGGTTTACATCAGTTAAAGTGGAGCAGAGGCTGCTCAAGAAGGATTAAGAATCTGAAAAACACGTTGTTAACAATCATGAAGAATGCCAGTGAAGGTCTAAAACAGAGGTTGGCAAACGAAAGTCCATAGGCTAAATCCAGCCCTCTGCCTGTTTTTGTAAATAAAGTTTTATGGAAACACAGACACACTCATTCATTTACCTATTGCCTATAGGTGTTTTTGCACTTACAATGGCAGAGTTGAGAGTTGAGTAGTTGCAAAAGAGGCCTATGGTCTGCAAAATCTGTACAAAAAAAGTTTGCTGACTCCTGCCTAAATTATTAGCTGCTTTACTTTTGAAGATCTGTAGGCAAACGATAGGCTCAATTTCTGGCCCATGAAAAATGTTATCAGTATTAAAAATCTGAGTGCTTTTAAAGATCAATCCACTCCATTAAAAAACAAAACAAAAGTACTCCACTGTTTTCTACACCTAGGAAGTGCTGCAGAGGAGAGGATAATAAAGTCTTTATATTCCTCTCAGACAGATCCTGGTAGTACATCCATTCACCACTTCCTCCTTCTCATGCCACGCACATCTCTTAACAGTCCACTGAAGGACAAGACGCCTTTGAAAATTTAACACTGGGTAACAGCAGATGCATAGCCATGTTGTCTCACTGGACACATTCCAAAGTATCCTGTATGACTATTTGTGCAGAGTGAAGCATGCCTTGATAAATATAAACTTCCCTGAGAGAAAAAGTTGTTTGAACAAGTGTGAGTTTCCTTGTATAGTTCATACTCTGACTAAGGTTGGACAAAGTCCTTAATAATCAGGGCACATTACATTTTCCAAGAGACAGTTGGTAACTATTTACATTTCCTTTATAACCCTGCTAAATGAGTTAGCAATCATTTACCAAGTGTCTGCAAGATAAAAACAACACTATATTATATGTTTAGCATATGATGTTTTTAATAATGTTGCAGAGATTTGGCTGCATTCCTGGAAACTTTGTAGTCTTTCAGAACCTAAACTCTTTTGGGGGTTGAGGCTGGGGGGAGGGGTGGATTGCCAAATGGATTTTAAATACTGTTTTTGGAAGCGTAGGAAATCTAATTCTTATTATCCAGCAGCAAACATATTACATTAACTTGATCGATTTTGTATTTTATAAAAGGTCCTTTATTTGGGGGCTTTATTAAAAAATACAAAAGCAAAACAAAAAGCACATATATGATGGAAAGTATTCAGTAGTTTTGCTGAATAAAAAGCCATACAACTTTTAAAAACTGTGCTTCCTGACAACTGTGTTCCTTACTCCCATAAAATTTCCCTAGCACTTATATCTTCTAACATATTTTATGCTATAACTGCTTATAAACAGTTTACTATGTTGTTTTATCTTTCATTGTTCTCCAAACTGATTAATACATCTGTGTCATTTTCCTCCAACTATTATAGAAGGTAAAGTCTTGCCGTCTAGAAGCCATGCATGTCTTAGAATTATATTCCTGTTACTCAATACCTAGTTTAGTATGTAGCATAAAGCAGAAATAACCAGACAAATTAATGAAATCTATACTGCTAATGCTACTACAATATATAACCATTACACCCCAACATATTTTTATAATGTAATTAGCAAACTGGATCCATACAACTATGAGTTGTGGTTTTGTCCTTTAAAATACTTAACATGTAACCTTTTACCTTCATATTTAATCTTAGTAGGTAGATAGCAAACTTCATAATATCTTCATTTTACTGAAGCCCAGAAATTTGTGAAATTTTTGCACAAGGTCAAATAGCTGATTAACTGAGACTAGCTAACAAGCCTTATCAAATATCTAATTCAATCCTGGTCTGCTGACTTCAGGATGGTATACTTCCCACAAGTCCATGAAATTACAAAGTCTAAAGTTACAAATCAAGTGGAAAAAAAACTCAATGTCTGTGAATTCTGAATTCAAAAGCTCACAATAATTTTAAAAACAAGTAGAAGGATAAAACTATTGCATAAATTTGAAATTTAATTTCACCCAATTAAAATGGGTAGGGGATAGGACATCTTTCCAAGAAAAGATTTTAAAAAGATCATGCCTTTTAAAACATGTGGATGATGTAGAAATTAATCCACTCATCAGATCTCAAATATCAGAACCAAAGATAGTTTCAGAACATTAGAGTAATAACTCTGACTTCAAGTTCTAATTCAAAACTCATTTTCTTTGAGAAGACTTCCTAACTATTCAGCACTAGGTCATTGTTTTTTCCTTACTTCTCCTGACACTTTATTTTAATTGCCTTGCCAATGGATTGACATAAGGTACTTGGGTATTCATCTTTGTTTCTATGTGAACATCACATCTCTCCGAATGCTAAGTTATTTTGTGCTAATACCTCTGGAGCCCTGCTACAAGGTAGGCAACATTTCTGATGAGGATGACAATCATGTAACAGAACTTATTTCCTCAATCCACATTATAAATACAAATGTGAATATTCAAGAAGGATTTAAGTACATTGACATCTATTTGTAGCCCATTATTAATGGAAGCTTAGGCCGTGTCTACAATGTTGCTGGCAGGGCCCTTATGCAGTATACAACCTAAATACCAACCCATGGAGGCCCTGGCCATGGAATATTACAGATGAAGAACACTAGGAGTTTTTAAAAAGGGAGATATTACTTGTTACAGGGAACTTCTATAAGGCTGTGTGGAAGCTATGTGGTACAGGAAGATGGGTGGAAGAAACCTAGGTGGGAGCAAAGGCATGAGGCTTGCCTGGGGAACGGTGAGTAGTCCAGTGTGGCTGCTTGTACGGTTACCTTACAACGTCTGCTGAAAACCAGGGTGAAGTATTAGAGGTGAGAAAGGCCTAAAAAGGGAATGAACATCTGCTAACCTGCCATACTAACACATCTCTATATGAGTCAGTGACGGAAATGGGGAGTCCTGGAAAGAAAGACAAGAGCCAGATTGTGAAGGATCTTGAATAACATGAAATCTTTATCCTAAGTGGTGTGTGTGTGTGTGTGTGTGTGTGTGTGTGTGTGTGTGTATGTGTGTGTTGGGGGGGTGGAATATGGAGGAGTGATAAGAGCAGGACGAGCAACATGATCAAATTTTGGTTTAAAAAATCATTCTGACAGAAGCTGGAAGGTGGTTTGGAGAGAAGAGCTAATGGGGGAGACCAGTTGGGCATTACTCCCCAGGCAGTAGATCCTGACCTAAGGCAGCGGCAGAGGGCTGGAGGCAAGGTTCCTTTTGACGAAAGGCTTGTTAGATCTTGGAGAGTGGACATGGAGAATGTGACTGAAATAGAAATCAAAGATGATTCTTTGGTGTTGTATTTAGCTTGAGTACATCGGAATGCCAAAAACTAAAGGAGGAAAAAATGTAGACGGGTCTAGTTTAGCAGAGCGACTGGCAGTTGAATTTAAGATGTGCCAAGTTTGAGGTCCTGCAGCGGTATCCAGTAAGGAATTTAACATGTCGAACTGGACAGAGTTCAGGAGAGAAATTCTGGGCCAGAGTGGTAGTAGGATCTGAAGCTTTGAGAACGGCAAGTAGAAGGAGGCCAAAGTGAAATTCTGTCCCACTCCAACACAACAGACAGTGAAGAAAAATGTGAGCTCATATCCCCAGGAAGGAGTCTCTAAGAATGTGGAGGAGGGAGTTGTCGTTTGTGCATGGTGTTGAATACGGCAGAGATGCCAAGTAAAATAACGACATCAGCCACAGGGTTAGAGGCTTCTGGAGTAAGCTAAAGTGAGAGCAGTTATAGGGGAGAGTGGGAGCAGCAGCAGGGCTGCGGGAGGCGAGGGGTGAACCCACTGCAGGGGTGTGGCCAGCCCTGCCTTACCTTCACCTCCACGGTGAATGGTGGGACACAGGCGTTTTCTGCCCTGCCCACTATCACTTCCTCTAAGGGGTCCCATTCGTTGTAAGAGGAGACAGGGCAGTCCTTGGGCAGGGGGTCGGTGGCCTTGTCGTCAGCTGCGCAGGAACTCCGGGAGGAAGCCGTTGCTGCCTGGGTGCTTTGGAAAGTCCGTTGCACCCATCCTGTTAAGGTCCTTCCAAGCTTTCAAGAACAAAGAAAAGATTATTGGGAAGTCCCAGGCCGTACTTCCGGAGGCGAGGGAAGTAGAGGTGGGATGAAAACCCAGGCTAACATAGACAATTCAAATCCTTTTGGAGAGTGTAAACCAAGATGTTGATTTATAGGTGGGAAGAGGAATTACAGGTGAGTTTTACCTTCGTACTTACTTACCTATACATCGTCTTCCTATGTAAATTGGTGTAAGCTCTTTAAAACCCCTCAGAAGATTGTGTCCCCAGTGACCACCCCCCATTTATATATCAGACTGGTTTTCTGTAATAAGCTTTAATCAAACTTAAAGCAATTCGTTTTCAGATCATGGGTCACCCTCTTTCCAGAAAACCAAGGAAAGCTGCTCCACGTCTCCCTGCCAAGACCAGCAAAGATTACCAATATCAGACTTCCCCTCCCAAGTGAAAATATGTAAAGAACCTTATCTTTCAGAATAATCAACTTCAAAGTAAAATTTTTTCACCGCTGACACACACTTCACATTCTTTGGCACTTCAATTCTGAGACAGACCAAGTGTCATCTGCTCCATTTTACAGATGGTCCACGGTCCCCTAGCCAAGACAAGGATTAACCCAGACACAAATTTAAACAGCTAGAAAGGAGATCTAATAACTTCAAAAACGCCTTTAGAAAATCCAGGGTCTATCCAAAGCTACAGCAAGAAAGTCTCTCACTCACAGAGCAAATCTCGAATTCCCAAATCTCTACCCTACTCTGTTAAAAGCCTTAGGAAGGAGGCAGGAGGGAGAGTGACAGCTGTTCTGGAACCATCTGCTGGGGGGAGCCCAGCCGCCCCGCTCTGCCTGTTTGGGAGCTAGCGAGGGTCTGCAGGCCCGCGCTCACAAACCAGGGAAGCCAAGGGCGGAACGAGGCAGAGACTCTGCGGGCAGACCGAACTCCTCCAGCTCCAATCGCGACTCGGGGCCCCCCGTTACGCTTGGAGTGGGCCTGCTCGCTCTCGCTCCGTCCCCGGTTCACACTCTGCGTTTTCCTCCCGCCCACCCACCCCACACGCGTGCCCAATTCTACGCCCCCCAAGGCAACGCACCCCAATAACACCACACTTCCACGACGTGGTGTTGCTAGTCGTCCCCCCTCCCCCCACACAGGCTTTTACTCGAGATGTTACTGGTGCCACCCACCCCCACTCCGGGACGCAAGCTCCGTGGAGCACAACCAGGTCCGGCTGGGGAGGGTGGCATTCCCCGCGCTGACTGCCCGTCCGTCCGCAGCGCGCAGAGAACAGCTGTTCCCACGGGGTGTGGCCCCAAAGCGGGCGCCGCCAAGATCCCTGCAGCCAGCAGCCAGCAAAGGCTCTGGAGCTTCCCAGGGAGACCAGCAGGGACACGGTCGCGCACGGCTGGCTGGGGAAAGCGGGGGCACGACGCGGGGGCGCACGCACCCGAGACCCGATGTAGTGCACCGCCTCGGCCCCGCGGCTCCCGCCGCGCAGGCACCGCACTCGCAGCATCGTCCCGCGCCGGGCTGGTCCCCGAGCCGTCGGGTCCCGGAATCGTGGCGCGTGCGCACGACCTCCGCAGCGCCTGCAGCCGAGTGGCCGGGGTCCGGGCCCGCGCCTCTTATAGCCTCGCCGCGCCCCCCCGCGCGCCCATTGGCTGCCCAGAGCAGGTGGCGGGGCCGCCGGGGCGCAGGCCGGTGGGCGGGCCACTCCGCATTAGGAATGGCTGGGGACTGCCGGGGACTGCCGGGGACTGCCGGGGACTGCCGGGGACTGCCGGGGACGCGGGGCCAAGTACCCGGGTCTCCCATCTCTCCGCCTGGCCATCCACCGACGGACTGCGGCGCGGGGAGAGGCCCCGACCCCGCAAGCGCGGAGGGAGGCCCACGCGTGTCTCGGGAAAGGGAAGGAGGACGCGACTTCTAATGAAGTCAATTTCAGAGTCCATACACTGTTCGTTTTCCCTGTACATTTAGGGATTTAAGTGTGCAAGCCGCGAACACAGTCACACATTTAAATTCATCTGTGGGCAGTGACCCAGTCCCCTCGTATTACAGTAAGGGAGAGCACCTGCAGTGGAGGTGGCTGCTGAGGGCCTCACCGGGGTTGAGGCTGGAGAGGACTCAGCCTGGACATTAGGTCATCAGCTCCCGGGGTGCAGTGCTTTGGACCCACGAGCCTGTCAGGTGTACTTTGGGGTATGAGGTCGGACAGTGAGGTTCGGGAACCGGCTACAGTGTGCTCGCGTTGGCGGCACTACCCGGATAGCCCCGGTACACCTGTGCCTCACCGCTGTGTGCCTGTGCCTCACCGCTGTGTGCCTGTGCCTCACCGCTGTGTGCCTGTGCCGTGTGGCGGTGTCTTGGTGAGCGGCGTGTATTTGTGTGCGGTTGCGAGAATGTTGGAGCTTGAAAAAGAGCAGTGAACAATCGTTAAATTTCTTGTTAAACTTGGCGAGCGTGGAAGAGAAATCAGGGACATATTAGTCCAAGTTTATGGATATAATGGAAAAAAAAAACAACAGTGCACAAATGGATTTAAACGTTTTTCTGAGGAGAGAGAAAGCGTCACTGATGAAGGGAGGCCAAGGTGGCCAGTGAGGAACAGAACTCACGAAAACATTGCAAAAGTTCATCAAATTGTTCATTGAGTTGTCAGCTGACTGTGAGAAACACAGCAGACCAAGTCAACATCAATAGAGAAACAGGAAAATCTTAACTGAAAAATCTTGGCATGAGAAAGGTGTGTGCCAAAATGGTCCTGAAGGAGCTCACCCATGAACAAAAGCGAAGGAGAGTCAAAGTTTGCTAAGACTTTTTGGAGAGGCAAGACGGTTTTGGGCTGTGTCATAACTGGTGATGAAACATGAGTGTACCAATATGACCCTGAAACAAAGTGTCAAAATGCACAATGGAAGTCAGGCAATTCTCCATGACCATAAATGGTCCAAATCAAGAGTTAAAATGATGTTGCTAAACTTTTTTGACATCAAAGGGATTATTTATGAATTTGTACCAACTGGAGAAAGAGTCAACCAAGTTTACTATTTCGAAGTACTGAAAAGGCTGCATAAACTTGTTATACAACAAGTTGACAACCTATGTAACTCTTGCTAACAGATGTCACCTCAAAAAGTCTAACAATAAAAATGAATTTAATAAAATAAAAAAATTAAAAAAATTAAAAATTAAAAAAAAAAAAGAAAAAAGAAAAGGCTACCTAAAAAAGTTAGACAAAACAACCTGAAATTTTCACCAACAATTCATGGCTCTTGCATCACAATGCACCAGCTCACACAGCACTGTCTGTGAGGGAGTTTTTTAGCCAGTACGCAAATAACTGTATTGGAACATCCTCTCTACTCACCTGATCTGGCCCCCAATGACTTTTTTCTTTACCTGAAGATAAAGGAAATGTTGAAAGAAAGACATTTTGATGACATTCAGGACATCAAGTGTCATATGATGACAACTCTGAAGGTCATTCCAGAAAAGAGTTCCGAAATTGCTTTGAAGGGTAGACTAGGTGTTGGCATTGGTACACAGCTTCCCAAGGTGGGTACTTGGAAGGTGACTGTAGTGATTAATGAGGTATGTAGCATTTTTTTCTAGAATGAGTTTGTGAACTTAATTGTCAGACCATGTGTTTGCTATTTCAAATGGTCCTTGGCCATCTGCCCCTGATATGAGAAATTCAATCAGGAAAATAAAGACAAATATGGGCTTAGAAGTAAGAGAGTACTACAGTTTCTGTCCTTCCATTTCATGTATTTAAATTTTTGTTTCAAATTGATTAGGATACATTTGTTAGAAACGTAGTTCCCTCACAGAGCAAAGTGTCCATTGCTGTGGATATGTGCAAAACTAGAGAACTCGGTTTTAGCATTTAAATTCCCAGCAGGAGAGGGGGCAGAGAGATTTGAGTATTTTATTTTTTGTGTACCTATAAAATATGTATTTCTTTTTAATGAGCTGTCTTTTTAATTCTGGTATCTCAAACTTGTTTTACAAAGTTCATGGTGAAAGGCACCGAACAGGATGGCATGGTGGAAAGATCCCTGCAGAGGCAGTTGGGAGAACTGGGTCCTGGCCTTGATTCTGTTAAGACTACTATGTATCTTCTTGAGTGACAATGTTCGCATCCTCCACGGGAGAACAATTGCATTTACTGTTGCTAGCACCCAGGGTCGTTGAGGGGCCAAACGGAGAGATGGTACATGAAGAACTTGGTGTGGCACTAGAGCTATATGAATATGAGGTAATATTTTACCAGCTCTAACAATTAAGGAGGCTTCCACATGTGATAAAAGGGTGAAAGGAGTCAGTAAGTCAAGGTTCATATCTTAGCTCTGCTGCTATTAATAACTTGCTGTCTGACCTGGAACCAAATTCCTTTACCTTTCTACTGAAGCCTTTGGTAAGTCCCTAACATTTCTCAAAATTTACACAGTACTTTCTCCCAACAATGAAATGCAGCTACCTCTAAGGTCTGATTCTGTCAGTGTACTTCAGGTGGCTAGAGTTGTGCTCCTCCTCAGTAAAGAATTTCAGAGTACAATAAGTACACATAACAAATGGCATTGACATTACTCCATACCATTTCTGTCTGCAATTTGAGGACTCCTCATGTCACTCATTAAAGACAATATTTTGCTTCTGCAGATGTAAGAATTGGGAGTGCCTGAGTAATAATAAAGCCAAGGTATCATTAAGTTTTACATAAAGAAAAACCCTTATTATAGCCATAGAACATACCTTTACCTCTTGGAATCCAAGGGAAAGTGTGTGGATAGAGCCACCCAAACCAGTCTTACTGCTGTGAGAGCAAATCAAAGCACTTTCCTCACCTTCTTTTCCTTCCTTCCTTCCTTCCTTCCTTTTTACTTATTGTTCTTGAAAAAAATTCTGTAACTGGTTTTAGACTGACCATATCTATTGGGAGCAGAAGTCTTCCATACTGGTTTATTTGTCTAATACTGGGCCAACTCTCAAAGTATTGATGGTGATACTGGGAACTCCTTGGTCTTTAATTGGTGCTTTTTTTAATATATATGAAGTGGAATAGACTGAGAACTCCGGGCTTCTTCTCCCCATTATTGGCAATAGGTGGATTGGCAATTGGTGTGTGGATGTATGTTTTCATTTCCCATGGATATACCTAGGAGTTGGAATTGCTGTGTCACATGGTAACTCCATGTTTAACATTCTGAGGAACTGGCATATGGTTTTACAAAGTGGCTGCTCCAGTTCTGCATTCCCACAAGCAATGTGTGAGGGTTCCATTTTTTCCACATCCTCATCAACACTTGTATGTCCATCTTTTTTATTATATCCATCCCAGCAGGTGCGACATGGTGTAGCATTACGGTTTTAATTCACATTTCCCTAGCAATTAATTATGTTGATAATCTTCTCATGTGCTTATTGGCCATTTGTACATCTTCTTTGGGTCACCTCAGTCTTAGGAGAAATATCTTTATTTAGGGAGGAACTGATGCCAAGTTATAAGAACTATTATAGCATCCTTCTTTCAAGTGAGGTAAAACTAATAGTTATTTAAAAATACAAAGGGAGAATTTCTTTTGATAGATTGTATAGGACTCTGAGGTTAAAAACACCCTTTATCTTTAAAAAATTTTGAAAGAGTTAAATGACTGAGAGGAAATTTCTCTTTTAGAGTAGATAAATAAGTAGTGAATATAATTCACTCTTAAAGAATGAAATAATAGGCTTGTAATAGACATTATCACCAATATTCCTATCTTTTGGAGGAGCTTTTGAGACTTAGAAGTTACTACATAATGTAACAAATCTACTGTTTTGAAACAGGTAAAATTATCATTTTAATATAAATGAATATATATAGAAAAACTCAGTTTACATAAAAGTGAGTGTGTGTGTGTGTGTGTGTGTGTGTGCATGTGTGTGTGTGGGGGGGTGGGTATGGGTCTATCACACTGTCCCAATAGTGCTCAATTAATATTTGCTGATATAATTAATTTTAAAGTCACTTCCACTTATTTAACAATAATAGCTACTCTTTACTGAGTGCTTCCCATGATCCAGATATGAACTTCATATATGTTATCTCATTTATTCATGTATGAGGAAGTAGTCTTATAATAACCTTGTATAGGTGACGAAACAGCCTTAGAGAGGGTAAATAAATTGCCCAGAGTCAAACAGCTGCCAAGTAGCTGTTACAGCCAAATTCAAACCCAGGTCTATGCCCTTAATTTCTGTACCTCTTGATTTTCTCATAAATTCTCAGGGAAATATCTATCGCATAACATAATGTATATACCCTATTTTTCTGTGTATAAGGCAATACTTTTGTCTAAAATTGTTAGAGCAAAAATCGGGGGTTGTCTCATACATGGGAGAAACCAGTTGATAATTGATTTCTTAATGTTGGGTTGGAAAATTAGGGGTTGTCTTATAACATGGGGGCATCTTATACATGGGAAAAAAAAACAGTACGTAGTCCAACTACTTCTAATATTAGGTACTCTCCTGCAAGCTTCACTATGTGTCACATGCTCTCATTATCCTTCAGGATATCTCTGAGTGTTTCTTCCAGGAACTATTTATCAGATAAATGCCCTCCTTAGGATAACACTGTACTGATAAGGAGTTGTGATAATGAGTCTTTGACAAATTGAACTTCTGTAGGTCGCCTGTAGCTGAATGCTGAAGATAAAGATCAGAACATAGTATGCGAGCCCTCTAAACAAGCACAGAAAGAGCTTTGATGCTTGACTGAGAACTCTGCAGAGACAAGAGAAGGTATTTTAGCGGAGGGGTAGCTGGTGCCCCCTCACTACCAAGAAGGGAGAACATCAGGAAGTGTTGGGATGCTCCAAAAGGGTCTATCCCATTGAGATGGTTCTGAAAATAGACTACATATTCATCCCCTCTTAAGTCCAACCGTAGGCTTTTAGCAGGGGCTAAGATAGCTCCACTGACCCTGCTGGAAAAACTGTGCCTCCCATTTCCTGTGCAGGCGGCACTTCCCTTTCCTAACCCAGCAGCTGCTGGCACTGGCAGTGCTGGCACGCGGGGGGCCACATCTAGTTAGCACCCAGGAGTGAGGAAGGTATGTTGGTCAAATCCACAAATGATGCAGAAGTTAATGAATCACCATCAATATGCTACATAATGTCAGCACCACAAAGATTCCTTTGCCCATGAACAATTTCTGGTTTTGCAGGAAATATCCTTTGGATGCCTTAGTGGGAAGGCAAGCTCTCACTGGACCCTCTTCCTTGTCTCAGTCTTTCAGTCCAAGTTCCTCTCCCAGTATTCTTTCAACCCTCTTCTTTACTCTGACCCCCTATGTTCATATCTGGCCCAGATCCTCAAAAAAACAATGTTATGGAATAGGAAATCATCGAATAAACAACTTGAGCATAGTGAAGGAAATTACAACACATTCCGCATTTAGCTCTTAAGTGAATAAATAATTTTTTCTTAATAAGCATTTCTTGATTGAATAAATAAATTTAGGATTTAGAATAAATAAATTTTTATCATAGGATAACACCTGCAACCACTATGAAGAATGTTTACAAAGCATTTTAACAACCTAGGATGAATATGAAATTGTTGAATATCCATGCATATACAATCCTGGAAAGAAACTCACTAAAATTTTAATAGTGACTCTCTTTGGACAAAGATATAGTGGATACTCTTTATATTCTTCTTTCTGCTTTTCTGCAACTTGTGAGGTTTTCTGTCTGAGCCATTATTACATTTATATTCAGAAAGAGAAACATAAATATCTTTTTTTAAAAAAAGAAGCAAAGGGTTCTGTGTATACCTAGAAAGAACTCTCTTATTGTCACAGATGTTTTCCCTCGCAGCTTTGCCCCAAGAAAACTGTAGACGCTGTTCTGGGAGAAAGCCTCCCACGCCACCTGACGCCTGCCGTGGATCTGGCAGAATGGGCAAATGAGTGTGGGAAGGCCCTTGTGTCTGGCATGCACTTTGCCCGGCTCTCTCAGGCCTGTGCATTGCTGTCTCACTGTTTTGCCTGTCTCACTTGTTGCTACCCAGGAATTTTCCAGAGTTATCACTCCCAGCAAAAGGCACTTTTCTAGCTGGGCCCTGGGAAAGGGAGGAGTACCATCTGCCAGTTTTCTGTACCCCTCTCCATTATTCCTACTTGGTTTGAGCAACATCCCAGGAGAAAGCAATCATTACCACCCCCCCAGACCATTAAAGTAGCAAAACTCCCCACCCTACACCAGTCCTATTCTCCTCATCAGTGAAAGCTCTGCCTAAATAGAATTATTTAGAATTTGTAAGATTAGGGTTGAAGGTAGAGATAATTTTGAACTTTTGCTTAGGAATCCTAAATTTTGGTTTTCTACCATGCTTTTCAGAATTTAAAAGCAAACAATATGCAGTGGTACCTTGGCCCTTGTTAATTAGTTTCGGGAGGCACAAAGAGTACCAAAAATGATGAGTACCAAACAAATTTTCTCATTAGGAATAATGCAGTGGTACCTCAGTCCTTGTCATTAATTGGTTCAGGGAGGCACAATGAGTACCAAACAAATGACGAGTACAGGGACAAAATTTTCACCTCAGAATGCATTGAGTACCAAAATTGAAGCATTTCGAAGCCATCTAGTATCAAGGTATGACTGTACTGAGACTGAAGATTGCAAGCCCGGAGCCCCAGATGTTCAGTTATAAGATGGAAATGGAATGATATGAAAGACTTGAAATTTTTAAATGAAGGCTTGATTTAGAAATGACAGAATGTGACAGGGAACGCATGGTCTTTCCTAGAAAGTTATGTTGTTTGTGTGACAGCAATTAAGTCACTTCAGGGGACATATTTCATGCATAACAATATTTTCAAGACAGTACATTTGCAACATGAGATGCTTGTGCTTTTCTGGCCCAGCTCTGTAGCAACCAGATTTCTGACTCAGCAGCAAATTAATGGATGGGAAAAATCCAGTAATCCTAAATTTTCATACACAGCCAATTAGCGTTATGTGTTTACTACTATAGGACTGATTCCTCTTTGACTCTGGTTAGACTGAATGGCCTCATTTCATGATCTTCCTAGTTTCTTAGTCCAAAGCTTTGTCTGGTCTCTACAGGCAGGGTGAAGCAATTCCTCCCTGTGTACCAGTGTACCTCTTTTAGACACTTACCACAGGGCTGCAGTTTGTCTACAGAGCTGTCTCTTTCCCCAGACTGAGACCTCTAGAGGGCAAGCATTTGCACCTAGCACACTGATTGCTGCTTAATAAGTGTTAATGGAATTAACTAACCAAAATGTTAATATTTGCTCCTTAGAATTCATACCACACTTTAAAACGATGTTTAAAATATTTGAGAGAGGAATATTTATACATTTTTAGAACTGGGAGGGACCTGATTTTGTATGGGAATGCCATGGTTCAGGAAGGCCAAATGACCTATCCGAATTCATTAAACATTGCTGAGATCACTTCTCAGTGCTTTCAAGAGTTAAATGAGCTTTAGGAAAATGGACTTTGATTTTATGCTCTTGGAATTCAAATCTGTAAACCTTTAACTTCCAGGTTTAGCAACATGGTGCTATAGGCCTCAAGAAGAGTGTTAAGTGCAGATATTATAGGCAGGCATTTGCACAAGTCTGCCCTCTAAACTTGTGGAAGTTGTGTGTCAAGAGAAGCTGTACTTTAATATGTTAAAATTACTTTATGAGTTTGTGGGAAGTTTTATTTTTATTTTCCATTATAGGTTTTAGATTTATAGAAAAGTTACACAAATAATACAGAGTTCCTATATATGTGTCACCCAGTTTCAGTTTCCTGCAATATTATCAGCTTACATTACCATGCTACATTTGTCAAAACTAAGGATCTGACACCGTGCATTACTTTTAACTAAACACCAGGCTTTATTCAGATTTTACCACTTTTTCCACGAAGGTACTTTTTTCCATTCTAGGATCCTACATTACATTTCGTTACCGTGTCTTCTCTGGTCTCCTCTGGTCTGTGACAGTTTCTTAGTCTTTATTTATCATGGCCGTGATGGTTTTGAGGAGTGCTGGTTGGATATTTTGTAGATTGTGCCTCAAATTGGGTTGGTCTTTCGTTTTTCCTCCTGATTAGACTGAGGTTATGAGTGTTTGGAAAAAATGCACAAATGTGAAGTGCCTGTCTCATCACAATGTATCAGGAGGTAAGTGACATCCTCATGGTATCACTGTGATGTTAAGGTGGTATTTGCCAGGTTTCTCCACTGTAAAATTAATATTTTTCCTTTTCATTCTCTGTCTTTTGGAAGTGAGTCACTGTGGCCAGTCTGTAAGAGGAGAGAGGTTTATCTTCACATATTATTTGGGATTCTTTTGTAAGGGGGATTTATTGCTTCTCCCTTAATTTAGAAATTTTACTTTAATATAATAGATAATAGCAATTTCTTGAACTTATGGAGCATTAAATTAAATTACAATTGTATAAGGCAGTACGTTTGGGCAGATATAAAATAAGCATATGGTGTTGGAATATGAATTCAAGAGATAAACACATCTTTGGGGACATCACTATGACAAAGACATTTCCTATCAAATTTTCCAGATAACTGAAGTTTATTCTTTTAATCACTACAATTTTTTAATATTTAATTTTTTCCCATTCTTATGGCTGCCTTTCTATGATGTATCATATGCTTTTACCTTATTGCGCAGAATATGCCAAAGACAATTTAAACTTATAAAAAAACTGATCATTATACCAAAATTCACAGCAATGATGATAGTTGAACTTGATCTCCAAAGTTTCTTCCAATCCAAGTTTAATAACTACCAGGCAATAGTAATGAAACTATGTCCCCAAATAACCAAAGCCTTCTGGTTTTCAACCTACAGTTTTTACTGTGAGGTGATGGTACAATGGTCTCAGCCTCACTTTTAGACCAGAGGGAAGCAATACTGGTCACACAGAAGCATCCAGGACAGCACATACAAATCACTTGGGGAGGTTGTTAAAAGGCAGATTCTGATTCACAACCGAGATTCTGCATTTTTAACAACCTCCCAGGTGAGGCCAGTGCTGCCGGTCCATAGATCACTCTTTAAGTAGCAAGGGCCCAGGGAACCCCACATACCAAACTTTGTAGTCTGGCTGTTGACAGGGCTTTACGAGGTCAGGAGTCCCTAGGCAGGGCAGACCTTTTCTCTCATTCTGCACAGTGCGTTGAATGGACATGGATTATTTACCAAGTATCGCTGGAGCTTAGAAAAAGAAGGAGCTAAATGACAAAAATAGATCCATCATTCTTTTAATATAAGCCAAAGGAAGGAATGAGAATTTTCTTCCTTAAGAGAACTACTTTTGAGGCAAACCTTTCCTTGACTCTATAGTTCCTTTGATGCTGAAAAGAGGTATCCAGACCACATCAAAGAGACAATAAGCTAGTTTTATGTAAAGATTAGTTTATATTATCTTTAGATTGTGTAAAAAAGTGAAGAGAAGTTTCACTTCTAGAACTTGAGGCTTCTTATCCTAAAATTACCCATGGGGATGTTAGGACAGCACTAATGTACATTTTGTATGATTGTTTCTACTGCTATTTTCTCACAAACAAGGTGGGTTTGTCTGTCCCTCAGCATGTAAGCCACAGCAGTCAAACCCTTCATTGCTTTCTAATTAAGCTACTATGAATCTACTTATTTAAATCTATGTAATCTACTTATTTACATATACAATGAAATGATGATTCCTGAATGAAATGTAGTGTCTTCAGTACGGCAGCTAATAAAGAGTCCCTTGATTGTGAGAAGTGTTTCACATCATGGTAGGCAGGACAGCAGCCCGTCTGAGGTAGCTGTAATCAGAAATACAGCACTGAGGAAAGATCACTAATTCCAATCCCAGCTCCACCATTAACTTGGATAACAATTACGTAAACAAGTGACTTAACCTCTCCAGGCCTAACTGTACAAATTAGTTTATTTCAAGGTTTCTTTCAAGTCCTAGTTTTTCATCACTTTATCCTGATATCTCAGAAAGATATTTTACATACATTTCAAAACAGTGCTTATCCCTGTTTATAATGCCAGTAAAAAAGCTGATTCTGCCAACTTTGGGCCTAACCCTTGAGCAAGTTGCAACTCGAATGTTATCGTATATCAAGTATTCATTGGAGGAAAAATACCTGGGATTTTTAACTTCGTTTCTTGCATGGATATGTTTGTGGTTGTAACTAGCTAGTGCTTTAGTTAATGTTATGCAGAATTATTCCTGAATCCTTCCTTTCCCCAGATTATGACTAAAAATCAAAGTTTATAGCATGGATTATTCACAGTTGGTAAGATTCTGAATTTATCATGAGTAATAAATATTACATTAGAGTTTATCTTAAAAGGTATAAAGAAAAAATTCCAACTGCTGCCTGAAAACTTCTGGCTTGGGAAATATGTATCTAAGATGGTGGTGGGCACTATAGCAGAGCAAGATGCAGCACAGCCCGCAGTAAAGAGGGTGGGCTCTAGAGCTATACGTCTGGGTTTGCAGCCTGACTCTACCACTTACTAGCTGGGTGACGTTATGAAATTATTTAACCCTTCTATATCTCAGCATTCTTGAATGTAATAGGGATACTATTAGTACATAACCTATAGTTATAATGATCAAAGGAATATGTAAAGCACTTACGGTATCACTCAAGTTAGCTATTGTTATTATTATAATTAGGAACTGAAATGGGAGAAGGGGAACTAGTCAGGACAGGAAGGCAAGTTTGGTCACATTAAGAAATAAAAAGATGCTGAAAGCAAGTAAAAAATGAGGAAGACAGCACTTTCCACATCTGCTTCCTACATTGACTGTTCTCTGTACATGATTACAATACCCTTGTATGAATATTCTTCGCTATTTGTGTGTATATGTATAGTATTTCAAGGTGACTTCAGATATATCATCTCATTTGATTAACAGCAATCCAGGGAGGTAAACTCTCTTATGCAACCTAGCAAATACTGCTCTCACAGAATGTGGGTAAGGCAAGCACAGGATGGATCCTGAGAGCAACAAAGCACAGCACAGGAGGGCACAGCAGATCACCGGTTCCTGTCTGGATTTTGAGACGTGTTGCTGGACTTTTTATATGTCACCAAAGATGTGATGTGGGGCTATCTTATTTCCCAAGATGTCCTCATTGTACATTTTCTGAAGGCTTTACGTTTGATTTTCATATCTTTATATTCACCAAATGTACTTCATAGTCCTTGGTAGTAAGCATGTTTTGCATGCCTTAGCTATGTATCAGAAAGTAACCATTTAAGGCACTTTCTCTGTTTAGCCTTGAGAAATACTTGTATTGCAAGGTAATATCCTATGAAACAGTTTCAAAGGGGCTCTTGAGCCATTTTCCTGCTCGAGCCCGCTCCTACCTCTGGTACTTTCTCTTCAATAAACTATCTCTTTGTTTCACCTCTATAAAAAAAATGTTTTGGGAGTTCCCTGGTGGTGTAGTAGCTTAAGGTTTTGGCGCTGGCGCTGTCAGCGCTGTGGCCTGGGTTTGATTCCCAGCCAGGGAGCTACCCATGTACCAAAAACAAACAAACAAACAAACAAAAATGTTTCAAAGGGAATTAGAAGACCAATAGAGTATGGCTATATGAGGGAGGACACCCCCCCAAAAATTGAAATTATCTTCTAGAGGGTTGGCCCCTTGTAGTACAGGCTTCCCTTGCTAGGTAAATGTTCTAGGAACCCACCTGCATCAGTGTACCAGCTGGTATTGTTGTGAGAGGCAGTGTTCAGTTTCAGTGAATTTTTCTGGAGACTCTTTCAATGCATTGCCCATTTCATGATGGGTGATTTACAGGAGCAACACATGGCATGACAATGCAGGCGCTGAGTGTTCAGCAGTTTTTGAGCAAAAACGGCATAAGCCCCGTATCCTACCCTCTCTATTCAACCATCTTACCCGGAGCTACTTTTTTTGTTTCCCTGGATGAAAAAAGTCCCCAAAGGGAAACATTTTGCCTACATGGAAGAGGTGAAACAAAAAATGGCAGAAGCACTAAAAGGCATCAAAATCAACAAGTCCAAAAACTGTTTTGAGTAGTGGAAAAAGCATCTCAATAGGAGTCTTGCATCAGACAGAGTATTTTGAAGGTGACTGAAGTTTAAACATGCAAGAATAAACACACCAAGTTTTATAAATATATTTTAGTTTTTTTGGTCCCCCCCCCCACTTTTATATGGTGATGATAGAACATAATCTCTAGCCCAGTAATAGGAAATGTGTATCAGAGAAGTTATTGGCTTATTGTTAATGAAAATAATAATTAACATTGATCACTTACTATGTGCCTTGCAGTTTCCCAAGTGTTTTATGTGAATTTAGTCATCATGATATTGCAGTACAGCAAACAGTAGCAGCTCAATAGATATCTGCTGAATAAATGAATCTATGAAGTAGGAAATACTTTTATCCATTTTACAAATGAGGAAAATTAGGTTTAGAATTTTAAGTTTTGCCTAAAGTCATATAATTATTAAGAAATTAGAGCTAGTTTGTAAACCCAAATTTGATTACAGCATAGCAGAGTGTAGTGGTTTAGAGTGGGAACTTTGGAGCCAGCTCGACTACCTAGTTTAGAATCCTAGTTCTGCTACTTA
This sequence comes from Lyroderma lyra, assembly GCA_004026885.1. Classification (NCBI taxonomy): domain Eukaryota; kingdom Metazoa; phylum Chordata; class Mammalia; order Chiroptera; family Megadermatidae; genus Lyroderma; species Lyroderma lyra. Next base: position 108,167 of record PVJL010003430.1, on the reverse strand, counting down.
CTAGCTGTGTGACCTTGGGGAAGTTACTTAACCTGTCTGTGCCTCAATTCCTTCATTTGTAAAGTAGAAGTAATAATTTCAACCTCCTAAATTTTGGCAGATTAAGTGAGATCATACACATGGAACTGTGCCTTGCACAGTATAGCTAGCTATTACTGTTTAGTAGAGCCTTATATTGCATATTAATAGAGCTTCCTACTTTTCAAAAGAAATTTCCCTATATTATCTCATAATATCCTTATAAGGAAGGTAATAATAATTACAGTTATTGTAATAGTATGTTACTTAATCCTCACAATAATAGATTAGAAGAATCATGCTCAGAAAGGTTAAATGAATTACTCAAGATCATACAGCAAGTCAGTAGCTAGCCCCTGTTGGGAAAAGATAGAATGAAAGATTAAAGATGACTAAATGTTGCCAGCTCTTAAAATCAGTAGAGTAGAGGGAAGATAGGAAAACAACAGCTCACTTAAGGGAAAATGAAGCCATATGCTAAAATGGGTACAGGTTACATGCTGAGGAAAGCCAGAGGAAGAATCGATGAATTTTGTCTGCAGGTAGTATATTTGCCTAGAATCTATCCCAGTGACACCAAAGCAGTTTTCATGGTAACGAAACATATTGAGTTTACTAGAAGTCAGAAAAGTTTGAAGGTCTGGGAGTAGCAGAGCAGCTCAGAAACAAAGTTGCCCAAAGAAAACTTTGAAAAATGCCTAGACATTCATGGCCACTCCCACACATTTTTGGATGTGGGAGGGAAACACTGACCTTTAATTCAATGGACAAAGGAAATATTCAGTGCCAAGGATAATGTGAACAATGAGGCTATTCAGAAAAAAGTGTTCAGAATGTGTATCTTCCTCCCTTTGTCTTCACTTTTGCAACTTTGGAACCCTGTGGATCAATTTCTTCTGGAGTTGGTCCTCCCATTTTGAGGCCAAAAGGTTATGAGGTCTCTCTCTCTTCTCTCAGGGCTTGTACTCTTCCCGCAAGATCTTGCCCATTGGTGAGATATAATGGTGCAGCAAAGATATTTCCATCTCCTCTGCCTGATCTCAGTACCTTGGAAAATAGAAATTAAAGATTTCATTACATTCTTGGATGGGGTGTAGTGAAGGACTAGAGGAAACTTTGATGAAGTAAATACCTGTGCATCACTATGAATAAATCATTTTCAGATTGTGTCTTCCTTATTTCTGTAGACTGGCCTTGTTTCTGGCTCAGTCCCCAAGACAAGAGCTCATATAATATTAGGTTAACCCCTAGGCAAGTTTGAGAGTGTGAAAAGCTCTAGGATTCTTTATGATAGACTAGAATTCTCAGATATAATACTCAAACTGGATTTTCAGAGATTCTTTGAGCTCATTCTCCTAAATTTATACCCAATCTCTAGTAATTGAGAGAACAGATATATTTAATTATTAAAGCACTTAGCATTAGCTCAGTATTGGGGGTAGGGAGCAAAAATGATAAAATATTAGAAAAGAGTGGTACAAATTCCCAAATCACTTAAAGATCTCATTGGAATGATACCACAAAGTCACATTAGATAATTGCCTAACAACACAAACCAAATACAACTAGATGCATAAATGTATGGATAAAGCTATATGTTGGATTTTTTTCTGGCTCAGTGTCCAAGATCAGATCTTACATAATGTTGTGTTCACTCTTAGACAGGTTTGAGTGTTTGAAAGAGCTAGAACTTATTAAGATACATACAACCCCCAACCATTCCAAGTATAGTAGTTTAGTAGTTTCCTGGCTGGATTAATACAGTGGCAATATCAGGAGAGACGGGGATGGAGTTTAGTTAGGAGGCTGTTGTAGTAATCCAATAAAAGTGATAAGGATCCTTATTGATGGTTGAAAGAGAAAAGGTAAGTTGAATGTTTAGATAATTAAGCAGCACATGGGTTTACAATTGCATGCTATTTTCAACCTTAAGATACAGTATTTGAACATCAGCAATGATTATGGTGACAATCCTGAATTTTAACAGACTCTTACAATGACTGACTTAACTGAAAATTTTAAAATGTCAAAATGGAGAGATGAATGATAGAAGTGTCAGGAAAGGTGGACTCAGTCAGGAGTGGGACATCATCCTTGAAGATGACCCTTGAGGTTTACCTGAGTCTGCTCTGAATAGTGTCTGATCTGTCTGGACAGAACAAGATCTAATCCAATAGCATGGGGGCACCAGATTCTATTCCCTAATTTTAATTAAATTCAATTCAACAAGTATTTACTGATCACAACTATATTTCAGCTTACTACTAGGTTCCCATAAATGTATACTATAGATACATATTTTTAAAGTTAGGTCCATCCTTAAACAACTATCTACACAGAGTAACAAAATATCCATCTCTATGTAAAACAATTAGAAAAAAATAGCATATAAGTGCCAAAGTTATGGTAAAAACAAAACTGGACTTCTTTTAATTTCTTATACACAGCAAGCATGTTCCACCCTCAGAGCACTGGCACAGCCCAACCTTCTGACTGGTACACTGCACTCACCCCACAAATCTGCTCGGCTCCTTCTTATCCTTCAAGTTTCAGCTTAAATGTGACATCCTCAGACAGGCCTTCTCTGCTTCCCTGTGTAAAGTAGCCATTTTATATTTATTTTTATTCACAGCAAGTGTCATCATCTTTAATTATCTGGTTTATTCACTTATTGAGTCCTTTAATATCTGACTTCCCCACTAGCCTATGAACTTCAAGAAGGCAAAAATTACATTTTTTTACAACCATTTACTCAGCCTCTGGTATAGTACATAGCACAAAATAGATGTTCAATAAATATTTGTTTAATAAATACATGAATATTACTTTTACTAGTTGAAGTGTTTGAACCAATATCATGGCAAATAATTATCTTAAGGACTTAACTCCTGAAAAATGATGAAACAAAATGTTTCCTGGAAATACTTTTGGGATGGTGTTCTGTGAACTATAGTCTGCTGGTTTTATGTAGTCCAGTAAAGACTTCTGATGGCTCTAGTCACCTCCCTTCCCCTATCCCTGTTACTTATAAAGAGTAATTCTAGCCTTGACTTATGAGAAAAACTAAAGATGGAAAAATTTAAAGAACAATTTTAATGATGTCCTATTTTAGGGGATTTTCATTACATACTTTAAAATAAGAAAATCTGTTTGGCATATTAGGTATCTGTGGAAATAAGTTACTTGATATATCTGTATGAACATGTTGAGATAAAAGCATTTGCAAATCATGCCTTTTCAAGTATGGTTAAATGACTCTCTATACTTATCTATTACAACTCATAATCATTGCTAATGTTCAGGTATATTAGGGTTGAATACAACATGAAAATGGAAACATGAAGCATTAGCATTTATGGATACATAGGTGACTCATGCTACTGGCTTAACCATTTTCTTTAGCTTTCACCATTATGGTATGTTTCACATCCTCAAATACAATATTTAATATGTAATATTATTTATGGTAAAGGCACACAAATAATGTACAATCATTATTGTAAAAAAGAAACAGGTTCTAACTACTTCTTTTGAATTTCAGACTTATTGCTTAAGTAAGAATGTTTATAGTTAATATTAGACAGATTGTAACCTTGAATTACCTACTGAAATCAAACTATTTGTTAAATGCATCTCCTTAGGAAAATCTCACAAAAGACTGTCCAGAGAGGCTATCTGAAATAATTCAAAGCTATAATTATTTCTAGGCTAAATACAGTTTGTTTGGATTTTGATCTACCACTAAATTTTGCATTTGTGGAGTCTCATTTTGATATTTAATGCAGCAATTAAATGATAACTTAGAAAGTGAGTTCTCTATGGCCTGAGGCATGTATAAATTATGTGATAATAAGTATCCATATAGACAACAGACCATTTCATACACCTGGGTGTGAACCTTGGGAAAATCTAGAAGCCACAATTGAGAACACTTGAAACTCAATCCTGTACCTTCCAGATTATATGGTTCTGGACTCCCTCTAGTGGTTAAACTTTTGGTGCTTTGTTACTCTTCAGGTCATAAAATTACCAAATTTTGGGAGTTTATATTAAAAACAAATAATCAAAAGAAACACACAACTCCTATTAGAATGGTTTTCCACAAGGAGAAGACTAATACTTGAAGGGTATGATAAATGTAAATATCAATATAGTTGAAATAATTGTGTTGCAAATAGTCTGACCTAAAGGGATACAGTGGATTTCACTGGCTGACTAAAAGCCATTTATCATTCTGCTGAGAGTTTTTGGATACAAGCTGAAGGCCCGGGAAAAGGATTTCTGGTTGCTTTTGTTTGCAATCTAAGATGAGAACTGGACCTTTTAAGGAAAGGATGAAGTGAATATTTCCTATAAGGTCAGAGAATTCTAGTTTGACCTTGTGTAAAGTCAACCTTTCAGACCAACCTAAAGCCACATGTAGTATCCTCCACATAATATAACGGCCTCTACATTTGTTTTAGACCAAATGCAGAACACTCTAAGTTTAATTTAACTGCATTTGCCTCCTTGTGCTAGTTTTGGTAATGCCCTTGGCTATATCTTATAAAAAGTCTTCCTCTTCCACATGACCATACTCAAAATATGAGAAAGAAGACTCTTACATTCATGCCATTAAACTTTAATTTCCTGGCTAGTTCTGCACTGTCAATATACATTAATCTACCAACTCTTTTATATGACATCCTTCTACATATGTAAGACAGTTATCATGTCTTCATTAAGTCTTCTTTTCCTTTTTTGGATCATTGGACCTTCTTGGAACTAGAATAAAAGAACCTCTGTGAGGTACAGGCATCATTGCAGAATAACTTGGTGGGCATTTTATTCACCCCTTCAAGGGTTAGTAAAAATACTGGCTTTTTATTTCAGAAAATATAAAACTGTTCTTGAAAAGTCTGAGTCTGGAGTCTTTATTCACTTAAGAGAACAAAAGCCAGTAAGATTAAGAGAAAGAAGAAAATAGGATGTAGTGGGTGATTTACCCATTTCAGCACCTCTTGTTAGTATGCAATTTTCTGATTCCTTTTAAGTTGTTCCAGCACTGGAGCTAGAAATGTATATAACAGAGACCAGACGAGTGACTGTGGAATCCAGAAGTCAGTCATAGTGTCTGCCCTGAGGTTTGGGTAGAGTGAAGCCAGGAACTGGCATTAGTCTTGAGGCCCCAGATCTAACAGTACTTTGCATTGAGAAGAGTCTGCAGTTGATTACAGTTGACCCTTGAACAACACAAGTTTGAACTGCCTGAGTCCACTTATATGGGATTGTTTTTCAATAACTACATACAATACTGTAAATATATTGTTATTATTTTCTTACTATTTTCTTCTCTAGCTTATTTTATTGTAAGGAAATAATATGTAATACATATAACATACAAAATATGTATTAATCAAGTGTTCATGTCATTGTTAAGTTTTCCGGCTGACAATAGGCTATTACTTAAGTTGTGGGGGAGTCAAAAGTTATATGCAGATTTTTGACTGAGGGTTTGTGTCAGCATGCCTAATTCCTGTGTTGTTCAAGGGTCAACTATTTTGCATAAGTAGGAATATAACTCCAACCCTCAGTGACTTAAGCACTCTATCTGCAATGTCAATTTTGGATTGTAGCGAAGGTGGGGAAGATAGAGGTATAAGAATGTGTGTAGGATAAAAACAAGGGTTTTTTTTTGTTTGTTTTTTGTTTTTTTTTACTTTGATTATCTGCAGTTCTTTTTGATGGGCAGAAGTAAAAAGGATAGGACATATATTTCAGCTGATAACAGAGGAAAGAGTAATTCCCTGTGGGGAGAGAAGAGCAAAGGTGCAAAGAGAATAGCAGGCAGTTTAATGTAGGTAGGCATATCCTCTAATACAGGACTTAGTACTGCTGTGTCCCAAATAGACAATAAGCACTTATCACATGAACAGAAGAGGTTATGATTAAGTTGTCAAAGAACATTAAAAGGAGTCAATCAGGAATCTGAACAGAATGTATTGGTGTGCCACAAATACGTAAGATGGCCTTGTTTTCATTCTTTCTCCTCTTTAAGGGATTTCAAATGCTGCCCTGTGCTTCTCTCTCTTGCTATGCTGCCCCTTTTCTATACAAAGGCATGCCTGGACCTTCCAAATTGGTTGGAACTCAGGTATTGAAGGCGCCAAAGCTGTATTTCTCAGCTACTACGTCACCAAGACATTTGCAACAGAGCACTCGTAAATACTGTGTCCATAGGGACAGTAGAGGTTTCTTCACAAAATAGCAAAGTTTCTAGGCTGACATTCCAAAAGTGCAGGTAGTGATGCCGGAGTCTGACAGCCAAGGAAAGACTATGTTATGTCGGTGACTCTCCAAACCACCAAGGTCATTAGACCTAGTGAAGTTAGCTTACACTGAACCCGACACTCCTAATGAAGGTTTTGTCCGTAAAGTTCTGGAGCCGGCGCGTGGATTTCATCAAACCCGGTATGACAGCAATTTAGACCTTTGGGCGAGAACATCAGCTGATTTTCCAATTGGCCCTTTCGCCGCCCCTACCCCGACCCCCGCCGGACCCCCCGACCCCCAGTCTCAGAAGCTAGTAATTCAGTCTTTCCTCGCGCATGCGCGTCACCTGCTTCCGTCCGAGGCGCTCAGTGTATCGGCCTTTCCGGTCCGGGTGGAATTCCTACCTCCACTTTCCTCGTCCTCGGTGTCTTCGTGTACAATGGCTCCGGACACAGGTCCCTTTCCCGAAGGTCCCCTCTTGAAGCTCCTACCCTTAGACAGCAGGGACCGGGGTACCCAGCGCTGTCGCCTGGGACCGGCAGCCTTCCACGCCTTGCGCGCGCACTTGGGCTCAGCGGTGAAGATCTCGCTGCCTGATGGCGGCTCCTGCCTCTGCGTCGCCTGGCCGCGGCGGGATGGAGTGAACGGTTTTGTGCAACTGGACCCGCAATGCGCGAGCCCCGGAGCTGCAGTGGGGGTGCCGGGGTCCTGCGGGAGTCTCAGCCTGAGCTGCCTCCGCCTGGTGTGCTGCCCGCCCCTTCGGCGCCTCACCGTGTGGCCGTTGTTGCGGGCAAGGGAGGGCGCGCCCGGTGCCCCGAATCCAGCCGCGGTGCTGGAGGCCGCGCAGGAGCTGCTGAGGAACCGACCGGTCTGCCGGGGCCACGTGGTGGCCGCTCCGCCGGGCGCCCCCGGCCCGGTGGCCGCCCTGCATATCGTCAGCGGGGTACCCAGCCCGGACCCGGCCGGGCTGGTCACTCCTCACACCAGCATCGGTCTCAGCGAGATTCCTCCGTCGGAAGCGCAGCCGCAGCCCGAGGTGCCCTTGGGGGGCCTTTCGGAGGCTGCTGACTCGCTGCGGGAGCTCCTCTGCTTGCCGCTCCGCTACCCCCGCACCTTGGCTGCGCTGGGGCTAGCAGTGCCCCGCGGGGTGCTCCTGGCGGGCCCTCCTGGAGTGGGCAAGACCCAGCTAGTGCGGACCGTGGTCCGGGAGGCGGGCGCGGAGCTGCTGGCTGTGAGCGCCCCCGCGCTGCAGGGCGCCCGGCCGGGCGAGACCGAGGAGAACGTGCGGCGGGTCTTTCAGCGCGCTCGCGAGTTGGCCCGCCAAAGGCCCACCGTCCTCTTCCTGGACGAGGTGGATGCTCTGTGTCCCCGGCGAGGCGGCCCACACCAAGCGCCGGAGAGCCGCGTGGTGGCCCAGGTGTTGACGCTGCTAGACGGCATCAGTGGGGACCGCGAGGTGGTGGTGGTGGGATCCACGAACCGGCCGGACGCGCTAGACCCTGCGCTGCGCAGACCTGGGAGATTTGACCGAGAGGTAAATAGGCCAGGCTAGTTAGCCCGTTGCCCCTGTAACCTTGGTGTCTTATGGTCCCAGTTGGCTTCCCCGAAGAGTTTGCCACGTAGGTTTGGGAGTCGGCGAGGCTTGAGAGGGCTCTTTATAATTGCAGAGAACACTTTCTTTGCCTATGTGCGATCTTCGAGACAGGACCTGTTTTGACTCAGTATGAAATCGTTCTGAGAAGCAAGGTGGCCTTTAGGGATTAGTTTTGTTGTGCAGGTACTGATGATGAATGCTGTGATCAGTGATGCTAATTTTTAAGGGAAGTAGGTCTTCTACAAGCACATTAATGAATTTGGAATGAGAATTTAAAGTAGAAAGATAGCTCCGAGATGTGTGTTAAAATAAAAAGGTGATGGCAGGGAAAAAGTGACTCAAATTAGATAATAACTTATCTGGATTTATTCATTCCTTGTCAGGATGCTCCAGCATCCTGTCCCACAGCTGAGAAAGTACCCACAGTTGCTCCCAGAGTTGCCAGGAAGGTTGAGTATTAAAAGCTGCCCTATTTGATAAGCTTCAGTCCTAAATTGATTCTTGCTTTCTCTTAAATAGTTTGAATAGTGGTTCATTTAAATGATGTTTGAACTTTGTGGTAAGATTCTAAAGAGACATGGTAATTGCACACTTTTAGCTTAATCTGTTCTGAACGTGAGTGAATTTCTTCCTTCCACCATCTAGTACCACTCTCCAGAATAAGCTCCATGAAAACATGTACCTAGACTGTCTGTCTGGTTTACAGTTGTATCTCTGGCTCCTAGTATTTGGTACAGTCTCAAAAGTAACAGAAATTTGTTAAATGACATAATTTTTTTGTGTGACTTTTTAGCCATTTTTACTCTTCTGGAAAATTAGAATTTTCATATATTTAGAATCTGAAGTATGCTTAAGAGTACATAGTAATAGTTCCACATATGCTCACTAAATTATTGTACACGTTTGTGAGGATAAGTATTTTCAACTGTAAACTTTAATTTTTCTTTTTTTTTTTTTTTTTTGCACTGTATATAGGTTGTCATTGGGACTCCTACACTTAAACAAAGAAAGGAGATTCTACAAGTGATTACTTCAAAGATGCCCATCTCCAGTCAAGTTGATTTGAGCCTCCTTGCAGAAATGACAGTTGGCTATGTTGGCGCAGACCTGACCGCACTCTGTAGGGAGGCTGCCATGCACACTCTGCTTCACAGTGAGAAGGTAGGAAACATTGATTTATGACCATGTACGTTAATTATTTTATTAATTTAACAGGTTAATTTTGGGGGTTCAAAATGTGGTAAGTACATTTTCTTGGAACTTCAGATACTTTCCACAACTGCTTTTATATATATCTGAAACATTTGAGATGCCCTTTAGCCTTGAAAACTTAATATTTCCTAAAAACAAGGACTTTAACAACAGTACAGTTATCATGATGAGGAAATTAACATTGACATTACTTTTACCTAATCTCTATATACCTATCCACATTTCACCATCATCCCACTAATTTCCTTTAGAGCAAAAATTTAAAGAGGAAAAAAGAAAAGAATTATTTTTAATCCAGGATTACACACTGCATTTAGTTGTTATGATTTCTCAATCTTTTTTGGGTTGGTTCCCTGAGTGGGGCTCGAACCCAGGCCGTGGTGGTGAGAGCACAGAAGCCTAGCCAGTACACCACTAGGGAACCCCCTTGATCTTCTTTAATCTAGGCCCATTCTTTAGTCCTTTTTTAATGACTTTAACTTTTTAAAAGTACCAATCAGTTATTCGGTAGAATAATCCTCAGTTTGGGTTTGTCTAAAGTTTCTTCATAATTTGATTCAGGTTTTGCATTCTTTGTAGGCACATCACAGAAATGACACTGTGTTCTTCTCATTGTATCTATTAGGTAGCAAATGATATCTCTTTATCCTATTACTGGTGAAGTTAACTTTGATTTCTTGGAAAAGGTGGTATCTCTGAGATGTCTTCATTGTCAACATACTATTTCCCTTTGTTATTAGTAAGTGTCTTGTAGAGGAAAGTAACCTTTTCTAACTCAGGAAAAGATTGGGCACCTGGACTTTTGTTCAAATTTGGCTTTGATGCTCAAATCTTTAATTCCTGACTACCTTTCTTAAAAATATGTAGGATATTAACTTAAATATAATAGTTTTAACACTATGGATTTGAAAATCTGTTCACTTTGTATGTAATAAGTAATCCTGCATTCCTAAACCCTTTCAGAAAAAAATTAATTTGAGCATGCTAAGGATTCTGGGACAAAGTTTGATCTCTCATATAACATTAAAATTGTCCTTTGATCTTACAGTTTTAAAACTCAGTTTTAAGTTTGTTTAAACTATAAAAGGATGACATCCTAAATTTTGAAACCCTTTTCACCTAGGTAATTGTATCCTTCATTTCCTTGTCCTTTATTTTAACTGTTAACACTGAGAGTGGGAAAGGAGTTATAGAACTTAAAGTCCTCATCTTCTGGGTTTAGAACTAGAACTGCTTGAAGATTTAATGATAAGTCCCATTGTAAAAAGGTCAGAATATTTGCCTTTTGAGGGGACGAAGAGAGTACAGGGAATGGGAAAGGAGATTTACATTTAGGATTCCCTGTGCTTTGAAGTTCCAGGTTTGATCTTAAGCACCTTGGCTTAGTCAGTGGTTCTCAACCTTCCTAATGCCACGACCCTTTAATACAGTTCCTCATGTTGTGGTGACCCCCATAACATTATTTTCTTTCCTACTTCATAACTGTAATTTTGTTACTGTTATGAATCGTAATGGAAATATCTGATATGTGTTTTCCGATGGTCTTAGGCGACCTCTGTGAAAGGGTCGTTTGACCCCCAAAGGGGTTGCGACCCACACGTTGAGAACCGCTGGCTTAGGTGGACCAGCCAGCTGCTGCCATCCTAGGGTGGAGCCCACTGCTACCTGAGGAGGGGCCTGCCCAGGCGTAGTTACCACAGGTGATGGCTGTGTTCATATACAACCAGGGGAAGTGGAAGACAGGCAAAAAGGAAGAAGGGACAGAGGCATCTGGGGAGGTACTGGCTCCATCTTTTTCTTCTTTCCCGCTCCAGGCAGCTGAGGGGCTGCTGCCACCTCTGTTGGGTCAGGGCAGACAAGGGACTCATTAAAGGTTTTTCAACTTTTTGTGAAGTATTCCTGTCAAAGTGTGAAAAATATAGTTTAACACATACACATATACACATAAAAGGGAAAGAATTTTATCTGCCTGAGAGCATTATGAGAATCAAGTGAAATAATGTATGCACAGTAATTTTGAAATATAGATGGGATTTTCAAATGTTAGTAGGTGTTACCTAAAAAATTAATGAGTATTCAGGTACCCCACATCTAATACTATTAGCCAGTAAAAGAAAAAAGCTATTTTAAAAAAATATTTAATAGTGTTCTTTGTGAGAAATTAAACAAGATTAAAAAATTATTAAAAAAGTAAAAATCACCTGAAATCTCACCTCCCAGAGATTATTATTAACATTTATTACGAATGCTGTTTAGAATAGCTCTATACATGTATGTTCACTTGTATCATCTTAATAAATTGGATAAAATAGTTTGTTACAAAAATGGGAATTTTGGGACAATTAAATGTTCAGAATTTGATATAAGAGGGCAAATATTTAAATATAACACACATATTACAAACAGAAATATAAATTTTAACTGTAGCCAAAACTTGCTTCACTAGAATGATTAAGGAAATTGTAAGACAGATTCTCAAAAATAGAATCTTAGAGTGAAGACCACCTTTCTTAGCATGACATAAAACCCGGTAGTGAAAAAGGAAATAATTTACTAATTTGACCATTTTGGTATGGCAATGCAATAGCTATGAAAAAAGACAAGACATGAGATAGACTGAGAAAAATACTTTTAGCCCATGACAAAAAGACCAGTTACCTTGATAATAGAAATAACTGTCTCATGTCAGTAAGAGAAGACTCACAATCCAAGGTCAAATGGGTTATAAGGCATGACTAAGTAGTTCAGAGTAACAGGATTACAATTAGCCAGTGTATGTAAAAAATTCTCACCTTTACTTTCTTTAAAGTTTAGTCTTTTCCAGGTTTTTTAAATTTCCTATTTTGAAATAATTAAAACTTCAGGGAGAGTTGCAGGGTAGAGAACTGCTGAATCTTTTGTCCAAATTCACCAATTTTTAACATTTTGTCAAATTAGCTTTATTATTTCTCTGTCTCTCTGTATGTGTGCATACACATTTTTTTCTGAGTCATTTAAGGTTGGGTTGCATACACTATAACCCATTATCCCTTAGTATTTCATATTTTTATGTCTATTTCCTAAGAATATGTTTCCATACAGGACCACACTAAAGTTAGTTATAATCATTTAACACTGATATAAAATGTTACCAGATCTACAGTCCATGTTCTAATATTGGTAATAGTCTCAATCTTTTTAGCATTTTTTTGCCTCTAGTCCAGGATAATGAATTATACCTAGTTTTTAGTTTCATTTAATCTTGAACACTTTTGTAGCCTTTATGGGGAGGTGGGGTGGAGGAAGTGAGACATGGGACATTACCACTTTTTAAGGATGCAGGTCAGTGATTTTATAGAAAGCCTCTCCATTTGGGTTTGTCTAATGTTTCTTCATAGATTCAGTTTAAGCATGCCTGTTGGGAATACTGCGTAAGTGATAGTGTGTCCTTCTTAGGGTTTCACATGTGGATGCACAAGATATGTCTGCTGTCCCTCATTGGTGATGCTCCTAATTGGTGACTGATGTGATCAGCCAGTCAAGATTTTGTTCACTTTCTCCACTATATAGCTGCTATTTTCCCCTTTGCAACTAATAAATCTATGAGGAAACTCTTTGAAATCATGCAAATATCCTGCTACTTGTCAAACTTTCCTTCCCCTAAGTCAGCATTCATTGACGATTCTTGCTCAAAACAGCTTTACTGTGATGCTTGCAATAAAGGTGATTCTCTTGAAGGTATTTAATTAACATAATAGTGAACATTATTTCCCCTGTGACATTGGCGGAAATTCTAAATTTTTGTAATGTCAAATGTCAGAGAGGCGAGGGGAAAACAGCACCTTCATATTATTGGGGCAGCTTTTAGGACAGTTTGGTAATAGCTGTCACAACTGTAAATGTGCATACTTTTAAACCATGGACTTCTGCTTTGAGGAAATTATTATATAACATACTTGACATGTGCACAAGCCCTTTTAATTGTTTCAGCTTTGTTTTTAATAACAAAAATCTAGAAACAACCTAGTGTGCAATAGAAGGATGTACATAGTTAAATTTTGGTACATTCACAGAGTAGTGCGTTATGCAGGTGTCAAAAAGAATGAATTAGAGCTCTATTAGTTGACATGGAAAGATTCCTAAGATAAGTGAAAGAAAGTACAAATTAATATGTACAGGATGCTCCCATTTGTGTATCTGTTTGAAAGGAAATACACACACACACACACACACACACACACACACACTCTTAACATTATAAAACATACTGAGAGAATGAATACACAGGAAACTATTGATATCCTTGGGTGATGAATGTTGGGGTTGAGGGATATATTTAATTTTTGTACCATGTGTATAAATTTCTTTATAGTAACAAACTAGGTTTACAAGTTTAAAAAAGGATTTAAAAACAAGTAATTGTGCTTGTGTATCACAAAAAAGTCTCACCTCATTTTGGGTTTGTTTTTGCTTTTTTGGGTGTATTGCTTTAGAACGAGAATAAACCACTGATTGACGAAACAGACTTCCTAGAAGCTTTTAAAAAGATTCAACCTTCATCCTTTCGAAGTGCCATTGGACTGATGGACATCAAGCCTGTTGTCTGGGAGCAGATTGGTGGCCTTGAAGATGTAAAACTGAAGTTAAAACAGGTGAGATACAGAATCTGCTTAAGCAATAGAATATTACAGTTTAAGTGTAATGCATTTATGATGAAAACAAGCTATGTCAAAACTGTTCTTGGTGCCATCACTATTTCCATCCTAACATCTAAATCCAGTGGTTGCTTTGCAATCTTTATTTAATTGGACTTCTGTAGACACCAAATACTATTTGTCATATTTTTCTACCTCACCCTCTTTTTTTGGTTTTTTTGTTTTAGAGAGTGTAAAATCTAGAACAAGTGTCAGCAAACTTTTTCTGTGAAGGGCCAAATGGTATTTTAGGCTTAGTGGGCCGTATAGTCACTTCTGCCACTGTAGCATGCAAGCTGCCAGAGATGATACAAAATGAGGTCTTGTACTCTTTTGAAATTTTATGTACGCAGAAGCCGTGTAATTTTCACGTCATAAAATATTACTTTTTTTTTTTGAGCATTTAAAATTGTAAAACTGATTCTTAGTTCATGGGCTATACAAGTACAGGTGGGTGGGCCTTAGTTTGCCCTGGGATTGATAAAAGCACAAGTCAGCATGGCCTGGATGGCTGTGATACTGGTCCTCACAGTGGATACTGGAGGACACAGCTCTCCAGATCCTCTTGTGTGCATTGCTGTTTCAGAAATTGATTTTGCCAGTTTAGCTTCAGGTGATCCTGCTGTAAGGAACTAGGGTTCTCTAACCACACATGCAAAAGACTGATTTATGAGTATCCATTATAATTTATTCATCGTAACTATGAGCTATATCTACAGTGAACCCTGGCTTCCTTGTGTCCATGGATAAGCATGTTTATGATGTAACCTAATTTTTATAATGCATTGTTTCATTTAATCTTCACAAAACTCATGAGAGAGATTAGCCACACCTTCCTGTTGGAAACACTCTTTCTTTAGCTTTGAAATGTTAAGCTTTCCTGCCTTTCTGAACACTCCCTTCCTGTATATTAAATGTTGGTGCTCCAAGCTCTTGTGAATCCTCTTTTTGCAGTGTGAGAGTCCATGGTCTCCTCGATATCCAAGGCTTCATCTATCCCCTGAAACCTGTTAACTCAAAAATCTGTGTATCCAGTGCAGACAGCTCTTTGGATCATCAGAACTATTTAGCTGCCTGCATACTGGATTACTTTCAGGGATCTCAAATTTAGCTTGTCCGACATTCAGCCAGTCAATTCTACCTCCACACCTGGGTTCCCTACCTCAGTGAATACAGCCAGCAACCCCATACCCTAAGCAGAAACCTGTCTTCTGGGGTCATGTCATTCGTGCATGTTAACTTCCCCTCTGCATTTAGAACTTGGTTCCTGTGTAAAATACAATTACATTTTTTTTAATTCATCCCTTCCATATCATCTCCATTGCCTATGCCACATCTAACCTTTTGTTTTTTGCAGTATCAATCATTGCAAGAGAGTTCTAACTGGTCTCCTTGCCTCCAGTTAAATTTCTTTCCAGTCCACTGTCCGTATTGCTTCCTCGGTGTTGCCTAAAACTTTCGAGGCTCATTGTGATCTGCCTCCTCCCTCTACTTCAACCACGCTGCTCCTTGTTTCCCCCATCCTCCCCTCTGTTCCTCTTACTGACTCTGTATGTATTGTTCCCTGTCGCAGAATGCCCTTCTCTGGCCTGGGTGTTAGTTTACAAGCCGGTCTCCCCAACTAAAATACAAATTCCCTAGGTACAGAACTCGTGTCTTAGCCTTTTTTGTAGAGTGACAGTGTATCAGTAGTTAAGAACTTGTGCTCTTGATCTACACTGCCTGGGGTCAGTCTTAGTTGTGCTGCCTCACTAGCATTTAACTTTTCTAAGACTGAGTTTCAGCATTGCAAAATTGTGATGATAGTGAAACTATGTACCTCAGGCATAGTGAAGATTTATTTACTATTCCGTTAACTTTTTTTTTTAAGTACCTACCTTGTGATTGTGTCATTCTAGGTGCTAGGGATTTAGAGGTGAACTTTCTTACATTCCAGAAGGAGCAGAATGACAAACCCAACATGGAAAAATAATAATTTCAGATAGCAAATGAATAAGTGCTCCAAGGATAAAATAAAAGGTGGGCAGGTAGTAACATAGAATGACTAGGAGGAAGATCTTCTTTAACTAGTGTGGTTAGGGAAGATCTCTCTAAAGAAATGACATTTGAGCTGAGACTGAATGATCAGGGGTGGCCACACAAAGATCTTGGGGGAGTATTCAGACAAGGATTTTAAGGAGGAAGTGATGTGATGTGACCTGACTTAGCTTATAAGATCACTGGCTATTGTGTGGAGAATGGACTGGTTTCCAGCGCATAACAAGTAGCTGAGCATTGTTGAAACAACAAATTAATTTACTGAATTATTTAATGATTTATTGTGCTAAAACAACTGTCTCTTTTTGTGTCCTTACAGAGCATTGAATGGCCTCTGAAATTCCCTCGGGAATTTGTTAGGATGGGCCTGACACCACCAAAGGGAGTTCTTCTCTGTGGTCCTCCTGGATGTGCTAAAACCACCCTGGTGAGGGCCCTGGCCACAAGCTGTCATTGCTCTTTTGTTTCAGTGAATGGAGCTGATCTCTTTTCACCTTTTGTTGGAGATTCTGAAAAAGTCTTATCTCAGGTTGGTTTGCTTATTTTTCCTCTATGCAGTTTTGAATTTTCATTTCATGTCTTAAGGATAAACATTAGTTTTTAAAATGTAACTGGCCTTTTTTTCTTGTTAGAAAAGTTATACATATTTATTTATAGAAAATATAGAGAAATGTAAATAAGAATTTCTGCATAATCCCTCTACCTACATTAACATTTTAGTGAATGTTAATATTTTGGTGAATTTCTTTTGTCTTTCTGTTTCCTTGGGCAGGAGATACATCTTTATCATGATTTTTAAACTTAAAATTATCACTTAAAAAATTTTGTAATAAAAATTCTTTGAAAATAGGATTTTTAACCCCTACATAATACCCCATTGTTTCTTGTTTTATTTATTCATTACCCAGTTCTTAGACAGTTAGAATTTGCCTGTTTTTTACATTTAAAAAATTTTAAATAGTAATGTAGAAAACATACATTCACGTGAGTAAGGCATAATTTATAGCTTTTTAATATTTTTATTTTCCTAACCAAAGGTGTTTCGACAAGCAAGAGCAAATACTCCAGCAATTGTGTTTTTGGATGAAATTGACTTAATCTTGGGCTCTCGGTCCATCAGCACAACAGGATGTAATGTTCAAGAGCGTGTTCTTTCTGTTCTCCTGAATGAATTAGATGGTGTTGGACTGAGGACTGTAGAGAGAAGAGGCAGTAAATCAGATCAACCGGGTAAATACAAGGAGCTGAAAAAAACCAAGAGGTATTTATAAGCCAGAATACACCAAAAATCCAGGTCACCTTTAACTAGAATGTATCTACATTAGCTTTTCCTGTGCTGAATTCATCACATAGAAAGAATTATTAATAGATTAATTTCAGTTTGACTCTTAGGATTTTTACAAAGGTGGTGAAATTGTTATTTATCTGGGAAAGGTGAGGTAACTTATCTTAGCTATATGTGAATGTGAATTTTATTTATCCTAAGATTTAGAAATGTAACTCTGCATATTGCTAATGGAGAAGGGAATTTCTTTTTATTTCTATATCCTGAAAAACCAGTGTTTGCCCCTTTCAAAAATTTTTTATGTTAAACAAAACAGAGGATTATTTCCAATAATCTTAGTCATTGAAAACTTTCAGTTTCCTTGAGGAATGGGTTTCCTTGGTTATAATGAAGTTATAAGGACCTTTGGACGTTCCCTTCCGCCCTCTGAGTCTTCAGAGTTTGATATCCTTAAATAATCCCTGACAGATAGTTTTTCTTTTCTTTTATTCTTGTTATTAGTTATTTCCCAATTTTAAAATCGTTCCATGGAAGGGGACTCTTACAGCTCTTTAGGAACATATGCCACTAGAATTCAAAGGGACCCATGAAGTCTTCTAATCAAATCTCCTCATAATGCAGAAATGCCTCCTACAGCATCTGGGAGGTGTTTACCCAGCCTCTGCTAAAATACTTGTAGACATCGGGAACTTACTGCTTTGAGAGATCACATTGCAGGAAAACTACTCTGATTATTTAGATCAACAAACAGTTTTGAACACTTAGTGTGTAAGGCCTTGTCCTGGCTGCTTTTAGCTATTTCTTCTCCAAATCCAGGATTTACATACCTGTGACTTACGTTAATTGTCATAGTTCTGCCCCAGGAAAGAAAAATAAATAAAAAGTAAATCTTCCTCTTCAAGGACATGAGAGCCAAGACTTTTAGCTATACATCTCTATGTGGTAGGCATGCTTCTGTGTTCTCAGGTTATCCATTTAAGTTGTAATCTTTCACTGAGACTTACATGCCCTCAGGTACTAGATTACTTTTGTGAAGTAAGGCTCTTCATCAGTTGTCACAGGAAGAAATGTCCCTCATGATTGACTACTCCCTTCATCATGTGCACTAAGTAGCTCTTTGATTAATAATTTGTTTCTGCGGTACCTTGATACTGAGAAAGTACTTGTAAGCATTCCAGTCCCAAGAAAAAGCTGTCCCTATTTAAAAACAAATGGACCTTCTGATTTTTAATTTAAAAAATTTAATAATTAACAATTTATTAGGAGTTACCTGGTGGTGTAGTGGCAAGGTTTCAGCGCTCTCAACGCTGCAGCCTGGGTTGAATTCCCAGCCAGGGAACTACCAAAAAAACAAATTAAAAAAAAAAAATTATTGCTATTACTTTGTGTTGTGTTTTTCTTCAGAGTTTCAAGAAGTTTTTAATCGAAATGTCATGATTGTTGCGGCAACAAATAGACTTGATGTGTTAGATGATGCCTTGTTAAGGCCTGGAAGATTAGATAAGATTATTTATATTCCACCTCCAGATGAAAAGGTAATTGTTGTACACATTTGCTCTGTGTGAACATTCTTAACAACATATTGATGTCTGAGTTTGAAGGAGTCCTGCAGAATTGAATCCCAGACTGGATGTGAGCGAACATGGTCACCTTGCCTGGTGACCCTTCATAAATCATTTTGATCTGCTTTTGCTGGGTACTCTGGCCCTGTTTTCAGAGAAACATAAGCCTAAAAGTAAGGTAGTTATTTCAGTGAGTTTACTGAGTTCATTGAGTATTCATTATTTTGCAACTACAAAGGAGGAATCTTATCTTATTAAAAGGGGTTAAAAGGGGAGATTTCTGGGTCAGCATCCTTATTTTACAGTGGAGAAAGCTGAGAGATTATAGAGATTCCACAGTGTATCCACAGGCAAATAATCAGTGAATCCTTTGCTCTTAACATCCAGAGCCACTGTCAGTGTGTAGTGAAAGACAGAGAATGAATTTTTTCCTTCTTTGGGCTTTGAAGGAATGATGAAAACAATTTTGAATGTCTATTGTATATTTTTTTTTATATTGTTAAATTTATTGGGGTGACATTCGTTAGTAAAAATTATATAGGTTCGAGGTATACAATTCTACATCATCTATGTGTTGTGTTATGTGCTTACCACCCAGAGTCAGTTCTCTTTCCATCACCATATATTTGAGACCCTGTCCCTTCTCTCCCACCCCTGTCCCCCCTATTATATTTTAAATTGCATCTGATTGTTCATGTATTTACTTTTAAACATGTCTGATGGCAATATTTGTTCCCAAAAGAGAGATTCATCATGTCTGTTAGATGTATTTATGGTTGGTTATTTAAAAAATTAACTATAAAATGAAAAGACAAGGAAAAAAAAGGGGGAAATTATCTATAAAAATATTAAAATTTTATCATGATGTTCTTAATATTATTTTACCATTATATAAGCCATTGAATGAGTTCATCTTTGTTACTTCTTCAGAATGATTCTTATTGTTTGAGTCTTAAATATACTTTCTCTGTAATATGATAGGAAACTAACTTGAAATGTTTTAATACAGCATTATATCAAACATAAATATTATGAAGTTATAAATATTTTTTATTTTGTTCCAGGGCAGGCTTTCTATTTTGAAAGTCTGTACAAAAAGCATGCCAGTGGGGCCTGATGTTTCTTTAGAAAAGCTAGCAGCAGAAACCTGTTTTTTCTCTGGAGCTGATCTTGGAAACCTCTGCAGAGAAGTAAGTAATGTAGTGAAGAAACCTGTTCAAAACATTTCTTTCTTTATTCAGATCTTCATTCACTTGGTGGTATTTATTGAAAGACGTCTATGTGGCAGGTACCATGTGAGGTGAAATGACAGATGTGGCTTGTTACAGAGCTTACAGGTTGATGGGAGTTGTGCAGAGAGGCGAATCATAATCCTGAATTGGCAATTGAAAGATGTAGTGAGTTGGGGAAGTTTAGGGTGCTGTGGAAGCACCTAGGAAGAATACCAACCCAGTCTTGGGCATCATAGAAGGCTTTCCAGGAGAAGCAGTGTGTAAACCGAAATTGGGAGGATGATAAGGGAGGGGAGGGGAGTGTTTGAGGCAGAGGAAATAAAGGATGCAGACAATTGGAGATAAGAAATGACATGACATTGTTGAAGAGGTGGACAATGGCCAGAACACACGGGTCCTTGTAAGCCACTTTAAGGCATTTAGACTTTATTTTGAGAGCAAAAGAAACCATTGTAGGTTTTTCCATTTTTCATAAACTTCTGTAAAATAAAACATTCACAAAAATGCATAGATCATAAGAATACAGTTTATTGAATTAACATAAAGATAACCACCACTTGGATTGAGAAAGAAGGTTATCCACCTCCCAGAAACTTCCCTTGGGCCTTTCCACTCTATTCCAAAGAGAACCACTCTCTTGAACATTTGGGTTACTACTTTTTTGCTATTATAAATTATGCTGCTCTGAACAATCTTGTACATGTCTATTGGCATACCTGTATGTATATCTATTTCATGTTATGTCTCTACCTACACAGACAGTTTCATAGAGTATGTGTTTGATCTGTTCCTTTATGATAAGCACTGACCTGTTTAGAAGCTTCTACTTGGAGTTTTGGAAAATTAGTCTCTTATCTTTAAAATATGAGGGCTGTCCAGAAAAAAATGCAGCCATTGTCAATATAACTTTGTCATATGACATGGCTGGATACTTTCTGGACAGCTCTCTCTCTCTCGCTCGCTCTCTCTCTCTCTCTCTCTCTCTCTCTCACTCTCTCTTTCTCTCTCTCTCACACACACACACACACACACACACACACACACACACACCCCGTCTCACAATGTATATATTCTGCAACTTGCTCCCCCCCCCAATTTAAGGCTAGAGTTTAACAGAAAAAAAGGTGATATACTAAGAGGACTTTTAATCACTTCAACTTTTTAGCTTAGTATTTATATTGTCATGAATATTGGAATTCTGTGAAGTGAGGCTGAGATTTTTGTATTCAGGCTTTAAAGTATTACCATATAGTATAAAACAAAAATGAAGCAAATTAATTACTGCTTGTTGTCTGTCTCTCGTAGGCAGCCTTACTGGCTCTGCAAGAAAATGGACTAGAAGCAACCACAGTAAAACAAGAGCACTTTCTAAAATCACTTAAGACTGTGAAACCATCCTTATGTCACAGGGATTTTTCTTTATATAAAAACTTATTTCAAAAACAAGGATTTTCTAACTTAGAGGATATTTAAAAATTACTTTACATATCTGCTAAAGGATTAATTGAAAGGTGAACTTGAATTATAGTTTGGAGTTTCACCCTTTTAGAGTTTGTGTGCATATTATTTCCTGTAAATGAAAACACTTGTGCCCGATAAGCCAAGATTCATCTTATTTTTAAAAGGTGTATAATTTAGGAAGAAAGTATGTGTATGTGTGTTGATTTTGTAGTGGAATAGTGGTTTTTGTTTGGTTTTGGTTGATTGCTTTTTAAACTTTATTTTGAAATAATTTCATACTTACAGAAAAGTTGTAAAAATAGTACAGAGAACTCTTAATATACTCCTAACCCAGATTCGCCAGTTTTTAACATTTTGCCATATACTGAACTATAGGCATACCTCATTTTATTGTGCTTTGCGTTATTGTGCTTCACAGTTGTTGCATTTTTTTACAGATTGAAGGCAAGATCTGCCACCAGCAAAAAGATTACAACTTCTTTATTGTAACATTCGCTTATTGCAGTGGTCTAGAACCGAACCTGTAATATCTCTGACATACACTTGTATTTAAGAGTACATGTTATACTTAATGCCCCCTTTATCACCATAATAGTGTATTTCTTAAAAATAAGTTATTTTCTTACATGATCACAATGCAGTTACCAAATTCAGGAAATTGAACATTGATGCAATATTTTAATCATCCCATGATGTTCATCCATTGTGCCAGTAGTAATTTTTTTCCTATTACAGGATCCAGTCTAGGATCTTATATTCCATTCAGTTGTCCTATCTCTTTACTCTTTAGCCTCTTTTAATCTGAAACAGTTCCACAATCTTTCTTGACCTTGACATTTTTGAAAAGTACAAACTAATTTGGTAGAACAATTGTTTCCTGATTTGTGTGTGTTTGATATTGCATCATGATAGATTCAGGTTATATATTACCAATGGATACTACTTATGAGGTTTGACCATTAAGTTTGCACTTGCTACTGTGTGCTAACGTTGGCAGCACCGTACAAACAACTCTGTAAGGTTTCACAACCGTGGTGTATCTGTCTCACAACTGTGTTCATGTCGATGTGTGGTGGTGTCTTGCTGAGTGGCATTCATTATTATGTATGTTTGTGTGCCATTGCGAGAATGTCAGAGCTTGAATTAGAGCAACAAACAAACATTAAATTTTTTATTGAACTTGGCAAGAGTGGAAGTGAAATCAGAGACAAGTCCAAGTTTATGGGGATAATGCCATGAAGAAAATGGCAGTGTACAAATGGACAACATTTTTCTGGCGGGAGAGAAATAATCCCTGATGAAGAGAGGTCAGGGTGGCCGGTAACGAGCAGAACTGATGAAAACATTTTAAAAATCTGTTGAATTGTGCATCAGAATCATCAGCTGACTGTGAGAAATCTCAGACCAAGTAAACATCTATAGAGAAAGAGGAAAATCTTAACTGAAAATGTTGTCTTGAAAAAGGTATATGCAAAAATGATCCCAAAGGATCTCATCAATGCACAAAAGCAAAAGAGTCAAAGTTTGCCACGACCTTTTGGAGAGGCAAGATAATGTTTTGGGCTATGTTATCAGTGGTGATGAAACATGAAACATGGGTGTACCAATACGACCTTGAAACAAAGCATCAAAGTGCACGATGGAAGTCAGCCAATTCTCCATGACTAAAAAAGTTCCATCAGTCCAAATCAAGAGTCAAACAACATTGCTAACCTTTTTTGATATCAGAGGGATTGTTCATTTTGAATTTGTACTAACTGGACAAACAGTCAACCGTGTTTACTATTTGGAAGTGCTGAAAAGTCTGTGAAAAAGTTAAGACAAAAATGACCTAAACTTTCACCAACTCATGGCTCTTGCATCACGACAGTGTACCAGCTCACATGGCACTGACTGTGACAGAGTTTTTAGCCAGTATACAAGTAACTATTGGAACACCCTCCCTACTCACCTGATCTGGTCCCCAATGACTTTTTTCTGTACCCCAAGATAAAGGAAATATTGAAAGAAAGACATTTTGATGACATTCAGGACATCAAAGGTCATACAATGACAGCTCCCATGGCCATTCCAGAAAAAGAGTTCCAAGGTTGCTTTGAAAGGTGAACTAGGCAGTGGCATTGGTACATAGCTTCCCAAGAGGGAGTACTTCCAAGGTAACCATAGTGATATTCAGCAATGAGGTATATAGCTCTTTTTCTAGGATGAGTTCTCAAACTTAGTTGTCAGACCTCGTAAGTGCTGTCATATTCTCAGCAACCAAACTGAAGGCACGTGAAGTCTGTATATTACTGGTCATGTTAATTTTGATCACTTATTTACGGTATCGTCCAGTTTCTCCACTGTATAGCTACTAAGTTTTTCTTTTGTAGTTGTAAGTATTTTTTAAGGAGATAACTTATATGTTTTTATTTTCCTTCATTAGAAAAGTAATTAGAATGCTAGAAAAGGTAGATAGACACAAAGAAAACACTTGGGTATTTAACCTTCTGGTCCCTTATGCATGTATAGATAACACATGGTACTGTATAACTTTTTTCTCGCCTAATAATACCTGGTAAACATTAAGCAAAACCTCACTATTTTGGTAATAAGAAAAAGACTTGTCTTACTTATAGGTATATACAATTCAATTAAAATTATTCTAACAAACTGACTCCTCGCATTTGAGTAACAGGGAAAATACTACCTAGGAAACGCATTAGAATTCTGACAGCTTTCATTCATGTTCTCTATCAGTTATTTATTTTATAGGACAAGGCAGCCATTAAGCCTTTGCTATCCTGAGGCCTGAGGCACCCTGGCCTGAACCCCTTAACTCAGACTTTAGCTGTAGGCCACTTGTTTTTTCCTAGAAAAAGTTTCTAGTGATCAGGCTGGAAATATGGGGCCCACACTTTGGTTAGAGGCTGAATTTTGACTTGGAAATGTCTTTAAATTGTAAGTATAAATTCTCAACAGAACTTTGGAACCTCCCTGAGGACAAAAACCGTGTTTCCTGTCAAGGACATAGTAAGTGATTAAGTCAGATCAAGGATTTCTTTGACTCAGCCTTTTTTTCCCGTTTACTTTTTCAGTTATTAAATTTATTGGGGTAACATTGGTTAATAACAAATTTCAGGTGCACAACTTTATAATGTGGCATCTGTATACTCTATTGTGTGCTCGCCCCCTGAAGCCTAGTCTTTTTCTGTCACCATATATTTGATATCCTTTACCCCTTATATTCTTCATCCTACTCCCACCTCACTGCCCCTTTGGTAACCACCAATCTGTTGCTCTGACTCAGTTTTAATGTGATTTGAGGATACCTCTGGTCAACTTGCAAAAGCTGTTCGTAATTGGTGAGAAAACACTTCAGCTTCTAAGCATCTAGGAGGTATGAATAGATTTCCCTATACATTGAGCTGAAATTCCTTTCTGAACCACATTAACAGCCTTCAACAATATAGTAAATAGTACACCCCCAGACCTGCCAAAATTTAGCAATTCCAGTATTTGCTAAACCTGGTAACTAGGCATCCAGTGAAGGATGGTCAGAAAGAATTTCAACAACAAATTCGTAATAAAAGGATATTATTCTTACAAAACCTGAGCTAGGCTGATTAAAATCTAAGTTTAAATTTCTGGAGTGGAAACCAAGCAGTCCTGGCTTTATGTCTCTGCAAGTCTGGGTTGTAAATGCTAGAGAAGGTTCTAGAAGTTTCTGGAAACAGGTGGAGAGGGGAAGTTCCCCCAAGGAATTGTGGACTTTGGAGCAACCACAGAGGGTTAAGTGCCCTTTGGGGGCTGCCAGGATTTGAAATGTGAGAGTTGTGCCTGCTAGTCTTCCTGGGAAGGACCAAACTATTATACATATTGATCATACATCTCCACAAGTTAATGAACCTGGGCATTGAAAAAAAGGGGAAATGTGTGGCTTTCTGGGTCTAAGTCTCATTCTGCAATAGAAATAAACATCTTAAAGGTTATGTGGGCACATTATATCTGTAACTGTACAGTATGTGGATTTAAAAAATGTTTTCTGAACATTTTCAAACAAAAATAGAATACCTAACAACTAAGGTTGAATAATTAATATTTTGCTAAATTTGCTTTATTTGTTTTCTATAACTTAAGTGTTTTAAAGTAAATCCTAGACTTTGTGATATTTCTCAACTATTTTCACATACAATCTCTTTAAAAAGTGTTTTCTAATATAACCATAATACCATTATCATATCTAACAAACAAAACTCTAATGTTATTTCTTATCTAATCTGTATTTGTTTCCTTAATTACGCCCCCTATATGTCTTCATAGTTGTTTCATCTGTTTGTTCAAATAAATACCCTCCCCTTTGGTAAGTTTTTTCAGAGCTCCTTAGTCAAAATTAATCATCTGCCTTTGGCATTTTGGCACCAGATAGTGCCTGGGGTTAGAATTGTTTATGGGCACTAAATTGTAAGAAACTTGAAGTAAGAGACTTGTGTCTTATTAATCTTTTTAATTTACCACAACCCCATAGTCAGAATAATGCCTAGACTACTACAAAACAGTACTGCATTTTGAAAAGAAACGACATCAGCAAAGCAGGTTTTGCTCTGAATTTAAGTTCATTGTTAGACCAGGGCTACGCATTTTAGTCTGTGGGCCATGATACGTTCCCGTAAGAGTTCTTCCTTCCTCTCTTCCTTCCACCCTCCCTTCCTAGAAAAACTTTAGTTAACAAAATGAAGCTTTTTAAAGAACGTTCTGGCAAAAGTAACTTAGCAATCCTGCAGGAGGAGCATTAAAAGGCTTCTCTGATTCTATTCAGTACTAGGGAGAATTAATGTTTAACTTTCTTTGGAGTATGTGATGTGAATCTAACCATCAGCAAAAGTCTCCAGTTACAACTTCGGCATTACACGGTAAGAACCCTTGTCAGAATAAGTGGCTGAGAAGCTACATTTATAATCTGCCTTATATAAAATCTTTGTAAATAATAATTATTTCATTGTATGGCTACTATAGACAAGGCAGAATACTGCATGCTTTACATACATTCTAACCATTTTTTTCAACTCCTTCCTGAACTAGGTTTGTTCCCAGTTTACAATATGCTCCTATATACACTGAGACTCATAAAGGTTAAGTAGTTTCCTAGAAGTCAGCCAGCTAATAGTATGGCAGGGGTGGGCTCCAAACTCAGGTCCATTTGAATGCAAAGCCCAAGTCTAGAACTAAAATGAAGTTGAAACAGAGCTGCAACTGGCCCTTTCCAGAGAACCTTAAGATGTTTCCATTTTAATGTTAACTAAGCTTGAACTTCAAACAATTATAAAATCATTGTACTTAAATAACTATTTTTAAATACCTAAGCTTATGCTCTTGGCTTATGAGCAATAGCTAAAAGCAGGCTGCAGAAAGAACAGTGGTGTTGAGTGCCAGACAAACATGGGTTCTGGTGATAACTCGGCCACTTTACTATGTGACCTGAGCATCTCTGAGCCTAAATAACATGCTCATCTTGCAAAAATATTGAGAAGATTCCGGCACAGTGTCTGGCACACAGTCTCCAGTTTAATGAAATTACTGTTTCTCTGGTTTTGCAGCCACTGGCATGCTCTGTGCAAGACGAGGCAGCTCGCTTAGGTGTGAGATAAAGGGGATCTCAAGACGAAGCCAGCTGACCAAATCATCTCAGAGATAGACCTTATTCTGGAAACCTTTCCAGCTGATTCTTTTTTATTGTACTTCCTCACCCCCTGAATCTTTCAACGGAAAAAAAAATCAGGACACCATGGGAGGTATTCTGAAAGAAACTTTAAATTTTAATTTTAATTATCTCCATATGTGTACTACATCACATTTTGGAGCTTTTAATGTGATTGGAATTCTGATTTTACCTGCCTGCAACTGGGAGCCTCCTCGGGGCTCTGCAGTTCCTTCTCCGGATTCACTTTTAGAGGTGTTGGTTTTCACCCTGGCCTTGACCGTCAGAGCTCCCCTTACTATCAGGTCCACCTCCTTGCAGGCGCCAGCGGTAGCTGAGAGGTCCCAGGAGCGCCAACGCCCAGTCTCGGCTGGCGCTGCGCGGCGAGGGAAAACCAGGCGGCCACCTTGGGCTGCGCGGCGTCTGCGGGGGACAGCGTCCTGCAGGTGGCGCCCCGGAGTCGGGCGCCGCGAGGGGACCGTGAATCAGGGCCTGCACGCCCCCTGCCCGGCCGCGTGACCAGAGCAGGCTGGCCCGGCCCTTCCGCAGCTGAAGCGGTCGGTATATAAGGAGCGGAGGTCCGGGGTCCGTTTTGTCGGGAGTTGGCGTCGTCTGCGCGCGCTGCTCGCCCCGCCCCCAGGTGAGCGGCGTCGGGGAATAAGCCGCTGAGCCCCACGGGCGCTCTCGGAGTACGTTGGCCCTTTTGGCGCTCGCCAGGTTAGGTGTGAGTGGCCGAAGCTGAAGTTTTGATCAATATCTTGAATTTTTTAATTCTAGATTTATCATTCTACACGGAGGTCATCATGAACTTGCTCCAAATCCTGAGGAAAAAGAAGGAAGTAAGTTTTTAAAGCAATTGAAAATTGGCTAAATAAATACATGTATTAATTTTTAAAGATGAGCAGGTGGTGCAGATTTTGAAGAAAGTATAAAATGATACATAGCTGTTCTGTTGTAGTTAAAATGTTTTACCTTGAAACATCGGAATATTGACCCTCAATCTGTTCTCTGTTAGCTTATTCCTTTGGTGGTGATCATGACAGTGGCAGCGAGTGGAGCTTCGTCTTTTGCTGTCTATTCCCTTAAGAAAAATGATGTGATGTAAGTAGACCTCAATTATAAAAACGTTTTTAGAGTGTTAGGATGACCTCACATTTATGAAATGCATGATGTCTG
The DNA here is from genome assembly GCA_004026885.1 of Lyroderma lyra. Taxonomy (NCBI): domain Eukaryota; kingdom Metazoa; phylum Chordata; class Mammalia; order Chiroptera; family Megadermatidae; genus Lyroderma; species Lyroderma lyra. Next base: position 79,988 of record PVJL010003430.1, on the reverse strand, counting down.
TTTCCTAGTTTCCCCCCCAGGATAAGGACATCAACTTGTGAACTTGGAGTCAGGGCTAGAAAGCATCCTGATATCAGAAGACTATTAGATTATGGTAGTCATAACGTTATTTTGTTCCTTGTATCTTAATATCCTTTCATACATTGATCCCCCTCTTTTTCTCCTGCAGCAAAGTAAAATTTGATATTGTTTTAATTTTTGAAATTTAAAGTTCTTAAATGGTCTTTTGGGATATACATCATGAAACTTAATCATTTTTAATGAAATTTTAAAATTTCAATTTATTAAAAAGATCTAACATGGTAGTTTATAGATTCAGATGTCTGCAATGAACCTAATCTCAGCTTTCGAAATAAGAAGCTAAAATACCATGTATCCTGGATTATGAAGAAGAGAGAAACTTCAAACTGAGCATTTTCTTTAGAGCAGGGGTCCCCAACCTCTGGCCATGGACTGTTGCCTGTTAGGAATCAGGCTGAACAGCAGGAGGTGAGCAGTGGGCCAGAGAGCGAAGCTTCATCTGTACTTACAGCTGCACCCCATTGCTGCATTACTGCCTGAGCTCCACCTGCTGTCAGATCAGCGAGGGCATAAGAGCCTCATAGGAGTGAGAACCCTGTTGTGAACTGCCCATGGGAGGGATCTAGGTTGTGAGCTCCTTGTGAGAATCTAATGCCTGGTGATCTGAGGTGGAGCTGAGGTGATGATGCTAGCATTGGGGAGTGGCTGCAAGTACACAGCAACATTAGCAGAGAGGTTTGACTGCACAGAGACCATAATAAATCAGTTGCTTGCAGACTCATATCAAAACCCGATAAGTGAGTGGTAAGTGATAATTAAGCTGCATCTAGTGCTTGAATCATCCCAAAACCATACCCTGCCCCCCCAACCCCCAACCCCCCTGTCCATGGAAAAATTGCCTTCCACAAAACCATTTCCTGGTGCCAAAAAGGTTGGAGATCACTGCTCTAGAGGGCTGGCAAGGGCAGTAATGCCAGACTATCTCAGAGGGACCCAGTGCCCTACAGTTCACCACCTATAGAGTCCAAGCCCAACCCTTCTGCTGTCCCCAAAACCAGGGCAAGAATATTTTTGTTTGCTCTTAGCCTGACCCTTCCACTCCCATTGCTATTCAGCTAATGAGAACATTCTGCAGTCTAACTCAATAAAGGAAATACAGACCTTCTAACCTGCAGAGGAGTTGGTCCCTAATATTTGAACAAACCATGAAGTCCCTCTAAGGAATCTTCCATCAGTTTCAGTTAACTAACAGATGGATGCCTTAGCATGCAGTCCGGGTCTGTCCCTAGCATGTGTATAGACCCAGTATCAGAGTTGGTTTGAATTCAGTTAGTTTACTGTTTAATCAGCTTTCTTTTATTTTTAGTATTGATCGAAAAAGAAATCCAGAACCTTGGGAAAGTGTGGATCCTAATGTACCTCAAAAGGTATTGCTGGATTAAAAAATGATTTACATTTAGCCCAAGTCTTAGCATCATTGTTAGCAAAATAAATTTAATACCTTTCAATTATAGGGTGACATTTAGTGTGTCGTCTTAAGGAGAGTGCTACAGAGTTGTAGAAATCTAGTTTGAATCCTTGCTCCATTATTCCAGGTGATTTTAGACAACTTGGTCTCTGAGGCTCCCAGAATCTGTAAAATCGGTGCAATAATCAGGCTCTACCTCAGGGTTAAGATTAACGAAGATAAAATACTTGGAGTCCTTTAGCACAGTGCCTGGTCCATCGTAAGCACTCAAATATTAACTTTTATCATTATTGTAACACATTATCTCATTTTATCCACTTTTTATCTAAAGTTAATATAAGGTCTATTGTGATAAATTACAATAGTTCCTGAAGACGGGAGTGGCATTCTCTTTAAGCAAAAGGAGCTGCTAGGAGCATTATATGCATGAGTATATATCCACTCAAAGGGAGTAGACTGGCTTTTTGAACTTATAGTTCACATAAAACCATGGGGAAGATAATCTAGATCCTGTTGAGTGAAAGTAGGGCAAGTGTAGAAGACCTTTATGTCTGATCTCATAACACTCAGGAATGTGAGGGCTTTTTAGCGGGACAGGGGTAGAGAAGCCAGCTCACATCACTGTTTTGTCCATGTTTTAGAGGTGGGAAGAGGTATTTCTTGGACTACATATGCTATGGCAATGCTTTTTCTAGAGAGGAATGTGGACAAATCCCAAAAGGGAGTCTGAGAATGAAGGACAGGTCCTAACAAAACATTTTTATTTTTGTTTTTATTTAAGCTTATAACAATCAACCAACAATGGAAACCCATTGAAGAGTTACAGAAGGTCCGAAGGGCAACCAAATGACCAGTCCTCACCTCTTTCTTCCAAAAAGTGCTCTATGAATCTAGTGGAAACACTTCTGCACAGACTAGATGATGGATTCCAGTGTGCAGAAATGCTTCTGCTACATTTTTAGGGCTTGCCGAATTATTGGACTCTGGAGAAGGAATTATGTGTAAAGTAGTGCAGCAGTATCCACATAGTCCAAATATGAGTTTCTTGTAATTTGAATTTTGCATATTGAAATTTTTATGTTTATGTGCTTGAATGTTTTCCTTAAAGTATATAAAGATTTATAAATTAGATTATAATAAAATACCACTTGTGCAAGATTTCTTAAAGATTGGATACATATTTAAATGAAGAAGAAAGTCTCTTGTGGGGAAAAAATACATTTTAAAGCATAGAGCTTCATAGTTGAATTAATACCCAGTGCACATTTCTGTTGAAACTTTTCTTCCAAGTTTATTCATTCACCAGAAATTTATTGAACACTGATTGTTAGCTAGGCCCTGTTTGGGTGCAAGTGAGATAAAGCAAAACCAAATTTTGGAGGGAGCTGCATGAAAGATGGTAAGTACAATGAGGACAATGAAGAGACGTGTGTGAGGATTGGTCTTGGAGGAGGTGCTGGGATTGTGGTAGTGAGTAGGAGTGTGGGGCATGCTGAGATGGCCCTACAGCTGCCAAGGCTAACAGTGGTGCTCCTGGGAGGGTCGTGGAAGGGAGGGTAGGAGCACCCTGCAGAGTCTGGGGCCCTCCTCACTCTGGCCTAGGGTGACTTGGAGACTGAAGGTGCAATCAAACCCAGAATGCTTCTGGGCTCCCCTTTAACTGTTCTAGGAAATTGCTTTTCATTAACTTGTTTTAAAAAATTGAGATATAGGGAGTTCCCTGATGGTGTAGTGGCTTAAGGCTTCGGCGTTGGTGCTGTCAGCGCTGCGGCCTGGGTTCGATTCCCAGTCAGGGAGCTACCCACATACGAAAAAGAAGAAAAAAAAATTGAGATATAATTCACATACCATAGTATTTACCCATTTAAAGTGCACAATTCAGTGGTTTTTAGTATATACACAAAGTCCTACAACCATCTCTACCATCTAATTCCAGAACACTTTTTATCACCCCCAAAAGAACCCTGTATCCATTAGCAATCAGTCCCCATTCCTGACCTCTCTGCACCCAGTTCCAGGCAAACACTAATAAATTTGTCTCTATGGATTTGCCTATTCTGGACATTTCATAAAAATGGAATTATATATTATGTGGCCTTTGTGCTTGGCTCCTTTAACTTAGTATATTAGTTTCAGGATTCATCTTTGTTGTGCCATGTAGCAGCATTTAATTCCTTTCTATGACTGATGTTCCATTGTATAGCTAAACCACATTTTGTATATCCATCAATTGAGGGACATTTGGATTGTTTACAATTTGGGGCTATTATGAATTATGCTGTTGTGAACAGCCTTGTATAAGTTTTTGTGCAGCCATATATTTTCAGTTGTCTTGGGTAGATACCTAGGTTCATTAACTCTTTTAAATAAAGGTGATACATGCCTTTCTATTAATTTCCATCTGAATATAATAGAAATTGAAGAGAAGGGCTATATTTCTGTCACCTTCATGGCAATAAAAATAAACTAGCTCTTGCTAGAGACTTGGCAATTCTGGAAGGACTAAAGCAAGACTACTTCTACCAATCTTTGTTGCTTCCTTATCACCTTGAGTTTTTCCCAGATGAAAATCTCCAGTGGTGGATCTCAACCAATTACATGTACCATTTAGGAAGCACAGTTTTATTTGCTGCTGCTTCAAATGTGCAATACGATACCATTTAAGTAAATAAAAACGAAGGGTTGTGATGGTTGGCCAACTGGGAGAGCAAATTTGTAGTGTTTATGAGGGATGACTGTGCCTTTCAACTTTCAAACACAAACCTGATTGAAATACAGTGTCTCTAAGGGGTGAACATGGCAATGGAAGATGCCGCACAGCAGGTTGGGAGGGAGGAAGGCCAAGAGCGATACTGACACTTAAATTTTAAAAGATTTTTAACTTTTATTTTTGGTTGTGTTCTTAGCATTTTTCCCAAATGTTTTATTTTGAAAATATTTTAAATATGCAGAGAAGTCAAAAAATTCGTACAAAGAATACTCACTTTTTTATCAATCTACATTATACCACATTTGCTGTTTCTCTCTGTATATTATGTTCTTTTAAAATGAACTCTTTGAAAATGAGTCACAGACATCATAAAGCTGTTTATGCTAAGAGAAGGAGATTCTATCTGACAGTAATACCATTATCATCTCTAAAAAGATGAGCATTATTTCAATGACATCACCTAACACATAATCCATTTCCATTTTTTTATTGTAATGTCTTTTAAAACTGTATTTTTAAGTCCAGAATCCAATCCAAGTTTCACTTGTTGCATTTGGTCATTTCATTGTTGTACTGAGAACCTGACAAATATGTGGTCATGAAAATGACTCCAAAGAAGTTTGTGTTGGACTGCTGTTTCTACCAAGTTTGACCCGGATATGATTCTCTTGGGTGTGGAGTTGGAATTTTAAAATCTGAGATATAATAATAACATTTTAATGTAATTTAAATATTTAAGAGTTGTACAGCTCTTGAGCATTCACTTATATGGTAGGCATTGTGAATGGCCTCAAGGATCTGGCATAGGAAAAGGAGACACACGTATGAACAAATCAGAGCAATACAGTGACCATAAAGCAAGGATAGAAATGAGCACATGGTACAAAGGAAAGCTTCCCAATGGAGATGGATCTCTGAAGGACTAATCAGTCTAGTTTCCTGAAAAGCCAATAATTAGAAGTCAACCAGGCCATTGAAGTAGAGGCATGTATTTACCAAGGCATAGAGGGATAAAATAGCATATCTTTTGCAAACACCAAGTAGTTAGTAATAGAATTTGACACTGGAGGGTAAAGTGGGATAGGCAGAATATGTAAGGCCTTTTATGCTATTATGCTGTGGGCATGAAGAAAAAGGTTTTAAGTTTGGGAAGGAGATAACACTTTACTTAGTACAGAGTTGGCTATAGCAACTAGAGGTGGGGGATGCACACTGGAAGGGACTTTGGAGCCCAGAGGCCAGCTGCTGCCTGTGGCCCAGCGTCAGGTGGTAAGGGCCCTAACCAAGGCAGTGATAGAGAGCATGGAAAAAAAGAGGATGCATTTGAGAGCGATTGAAGGAGACGTCAAGGCTTATTGGATGTACCTGAGCGATGTCCAAAATGACTCCCAGAGTTTTCACCTGGATAGCTGGGCAGGTGGTGGTACCAAGACAGAGAATACGGGGGGGGGGGGGGGGGCAACAGAACGTTCCAGGAAGGGGGCAGATAAGGAAGAAAATGAATTAAACTTTGGAATTGTTGTATTGGAGAGCTCATTGAGCTATCTAGATAGATTACTTCTGGAGAAGTGCAACAAGGTGTGAGCTGGAGACAGTGTAAGGCGTGGTCACACCAAGCGGATAGGTGAGATTGCCTGTGGAGGGCAGAGGGCATCTGAATGCCACTAAACACAGAGAAACATTGTCGTGAAGGATGTGCGCAGAGAAAGGGGATCTGGTCCCTGCTGGGGGTCCAGAGAAATGGTTAGGGAAGGAGAACCAGGAGACACATCCTGGAGCTCAGATAGGAAGGAGTGCTCTTCCTCATCAAGATACTGTTCTGGTTTGCAGTTAAACCAAAGCCTGGAGTCCTTTCAACTTTGTGCCCTTGAACCTTAAGCAAACGTCTATAATTCTCTCTCACTTACAAGTAAGATGTAAAGTAAGCCTTCTGAATAAAAAGGTTAAAATCATATTCCATTCACTAAAAACTAGAGTGAGGTCTCAGTAATTATTCATTCATCATTTTCTATGTTCTAGGCGAAATTCTGTCACATTTTAGTTGAGACTTGGTGGTAGAGAATGAATTACAGGCTCTGAAATCAAACTGCTCTGTCTCTATACTCTCATCTGTGTTTCTTTGGACAAGTCTCAAATTCCTCATCTATAAATTGGGTTAGTTTATACCTCCTTGGGTGAGTTGTGAAGACCATGTGAGATAATAGTTATAAAGTACTTAACATGGTATTTAACATGTACTAGTAGTTCAATAAGCATTTCCCTTTCTGTCTTTTAAAAAATGATTATCACTATACAGTAGAAAGCTCTTCATGTGTTTAAAATTGTCTTCCATGACTGGGAACATTGCCTGTTTGAAATTCACACATACCTATTTCTGGTGACTGGTCTACCTTTGTTTCACACACCCCAATTATAAACTTTTGTGAGGCCATGAACACACCCATAGATAAGCACTCTCACATACATAGATACCTTGCTGAAGATAAGAACCTTGCATATATGCCTATATAGATGATCTGACATCTAGAAAAGACAAAATAAAAATAATTATTTATATATTTGATATATAATATTAAAATATATCCTCGGAAACAAATGTCCATATTTTAGTAATCACTGTATTCACATAAGCACATTACATGTACTTTCAGATTCCAAAGTGATGGTATGTGGTTTGACTAAGGAAGGGGTGCGAAGCCGAAGCATGTACCTAAGTTTGTGATAGGAATGGAATCACCACATTTCGCCGTGTGTAATGCACACCCATGTTTTTGGCCCAGACTTTCAGGGGAAAAAAATCTTTCATTTAAATTTTTTAATTCAAACTTTTATTTATTTATATTTAGGTACTTGTTTTTTTGTGTAATAAAGAAGTTTTAGCACTTATTTTTAAACCTATGGCACAAGAAATTTTATGTAACAATTACAAAACACAGGAACAGATACAAGGTACAAGAAATTTTATGTATAAAATTTTTTTATATAAAAAACCCAATGATCATATTCCAGGGTATTATTTTGCATACAGATATCACTATTGATTTCTAGAGTTACACTTTTAATTCATAAGCATAAATAAAAGAATTAAAAACATTTATGTAGATACAGAATTAATACCACCCATGAATAATTCTTATTTTCCCTTGACAAACTGGGGGGAGGGAATGCGCGTTATATGTGGCAAAATATGGTAGTTTTCTGATCCCTTATCATGTCTTTTCCCCATGCTTAGAAAGTTGCTTTAGGTAATTATATAATTTCTGTCTAGACAGTAAGGCTTTTTGGTTTGTTTGAGCAGTGTTTTATTATATCATTTGCCTGTGTGTATACTACTTAGCTTGAAAATGAAAATTAGAATAAAATAAGAAAAATCCCCAATTTTATAACTCTTGGTCATTACCTGTTATGACTTACAACACAGACAAGGTATGATTAAAAAATATGGTGAATGTTTAAATTTAAAAAAACGTATTACAATAAAAGACACATTGCCATTAACCCCCCTCAAGCACCCCCTCACACTTCGCACACACTTCTCCCTTCGTTGTTGCCACTTTCTGAAGCAGCTCTGGAAGTCCTCTCACTTGAGTGTCTTTAGTTGCACTGTCATGGCTGCCTCAATGTCCTGAATAGCTTCAAAACACTTACCTTTCATGGTTATTTTGACTTTGGGAAAGAGCCAGAAGTCACATCATGCCAGATCTGGTGAAGAAGGTGGATGAGGACACACCATAATGTTGTTGTTTGACAAAAATTGCTGCACCAGAAGTGATGTGTAACCTGAATCGATTCAGGACACTGAGGCAGCCATGACGGTACAACTAAAGACAGAGGACTTCCAGAGCTGCTTCAGAAAGTGGCAAGAAGGATGGGATAAGTGTGTTCAAAGAAAAAGGGAGTATTTTGAGAGGCATTAATGGCATGTGTCTTTTACTGTAATAAATTTTTTAAAATTTAAATAGTCACCATATTTTTTTTTATCACACTTTGTATTATAATAAATGGGCATATTTAAAAAATTAAATTCTACATTTTTTGTATTTATATCAAGTAATATATGTGGATTTTTCTTTTGTTTTGTGTAATCATGAGGTTGATACTATTCCTTTGTGTTTGTTAAGGCTATATTACTTCAGGCAAGTTAACCTGACATTATTTTATAATGTATTTGCTTATCTGAATTCTCCCCATTAACATAAATGAGAAATGGATTCATATCACAAGGCAAATGTGACCTATTATTTGCTTGTTATTTTGGAGATAAATTCACTTAGTCAACCACTGAACATTTCTCAAATTTTAATTGTTTCAGAATTTTTTTGAAGCAACACCATTTACTTTTTAAATTATTTTTAGTTGCATTGTTTATTTATAATAAAATGAACAGTTCTTTACTGTTCAGTTAAAAGAGTTTTGATAAGTACTACCTGCACCCATGAAACCATCATGCAAAACAAGCTACCAGGCATTTCCATCACTCCAGAGAGTTCTCTTGTGGCACCATTTACTTTTTAAATTAAAAACCACTGAGTTGTACACTTGAAAGTGATCAAGTTGCTGAAGATTGTAAGAAACATACTAACAAGACCATCTGGGCCAGGGCTGGTAGTTCGGTCTGTCGCTATGGTGACAAGTAGGCTTGTTATGGAGAGGGCGGGGAGCAGAGTCCAGACACTGGGTTTACCTAGTGTCTAAATGATACAACTATCACACCCACAGAGGAAGGGTCAGGCAGAGTGCAGGGTTACTATGGCAACAAGACCATCCTGGCAATAAATCGTCTCCAGGGCAAGCTGTAACCAAGTGAGGCAGGAGAGGTTTCAGGTGACTGGGCAGCTAGATTAGTATATGCTTCACCAACTCCACCACCACTGGTGTATGCCAGGGCTGCCCAAAGAGCAGGGAACCCACGATGCCACCAGACAAAATCCTCCGAATCCACACTAGGAATGTGGCTAACTTTCAGTTAGAGCACTGATTCTCAGTCATTAGCTGTGCATCAGAATCTCCCGCAAGGCATGTTCAAGTGCGGATCGCTGAGCCCCAAACCCCAAATTTCTGCTTTGGTAGCTCTGGGATGGGGCCAAATGTTTGGGTTTCTAACGAGTTTCCAGGTAGGTGACCGCTGCTGGTCTGGGGACCATACTTTGAGAGCGACTGTGATGAAGCTCCCTGCTTCTTACACCACTTGGCAATTAGTGGTGGATTCTTGCTTCGTCAGCAATATTCTACTCAGTCCTGAGCCATCAGTCGAACTCCTGCTGTCTGGAGAGCAAGGTCAGGTCAGGGGGAAGACTCAAGGGAGGGATGCCTCCCCTGGCCAGGCTGGCCAGGCAGCCAGGGCTTTCTCACCCGAGGGGAGGTGGATTCATCAGGTGTGGGGGTAGATGCATACACATTTGCAAACGTCTTCATTTCTCTGAAGGGATAACACTACTCACCACCTATGTCAGAGCAGATGGCCGTGCTTCTGCCAGTCACAATCAAATCTTACATGAATTCAGCTTCACAGGTGACAAAGTGGGCCAGGAATAAGAGTGACAGGTCCACACCTGACTCCAGGCTCTGTCAGTCAAGAGTCCGGGATGGGGGTGGGGGGGGAGAGGGAGGACCATGGCAAGTTCCCTAACTTCTCAGAACCCTGCTTTGCAAAGAGGGTTTCATGTCAGGGGTAAACCTGTGAGGCAGGTTAGTATTCAGGAATGTTTTGGCAGAGGTGTTTCCTGCACTACTTCCTCACTGCTCTTCCTCCCTCACACGGTAAGCCCTGGGGGCATTCCTTGCCTGCGGTGAGGACTGAGATAGGAGAAGAATCCTTCTCCCAGTGCAGCTCTCGAGGGTGATGCAAATTCTGGGACCGCACCCCAGACCTACTGAGTCCGAATTTGGTGGGGGTAGGCCCAGGGTTCTGTGGGGTCTGTTTGCTGTTTGTTTGTTTCTTTGTTTCTATTAATAACCTCTTCTGGTTATTGTGAATGGCTAAGCTCTGAGAAGCCCTGGTCTCAGAGAAGTTTTCTATGGCGAGGCTTCACATCTGTAGCTGAGAGGGTAGCCTGAAAGCCCGTATCCAAATGCATGCAGCGTGCTGGGGCCAGAAAGGGTTTTTCTTTGGGAGACAAAGCTTTGGAAACTGAGTTGAAGTTGGGAAGGATTTGTGATGCTTTGGGTGTAGCCATCTTTGCACACACCTAAAAGAAAAAACAGTTCCATCAGCAGGAAGGAGAGAAGGTGAGAAGGGGATAGGAGTACATCTCAGAGGACCTGCGGGTTTTCAGTCCCCTTTCCAAAGACCCCACGAGGCCCTGAAAAGGCGTTACTACTTTGTCCAGACTCAGGAGCTTGAAGTAACCCAGCCTCTTCCAGTCAGAGGTGCACACTTGAGGCAGTTGGGGCCGAGAGGTCATAGGGCCACTTGTACCCCAAGTTATCGAGGGAGTAAAAATGTGAAAAAGCCAGTCAGGAGAGGGAAAGGAGGACTGAGCACAGAGCCAGGAAGAAGCCAAAGTGAGGGAGACAACACATGTCCAGGCCCAGAATTACTATGAGCTGAGAGCCCTGAAAGGGGGTGAGGCAGCCACAAGGCAAAGCATCGGGGGAGGGGAGAATGGTCATCATCTTCTTCCTGATTGTGGACAGTTTGGTCTGCGTGCCTCCTCCAGGCCTACCCTTGACCTTGCCCTGCACTGACCCTGGGGAAGGTTACATTGGGGTTCCGTCCCGTGGACCTTTGGCTGTGGAGGAGCTGGCACTGAGGAGGGGATCCCCTCAGCCTCCCCTCCCCCTCCAGGAAAGGAAGGGGCCTGGGATGTGCCTGGGCTGCAGGGCCCTGCCACGTTGAGCAATCTGGGTGTGTCCCCCAGGAGAGCTGGCTCATTCCCTCCAGCTCACTCCAGGAGCCCGAGGTGAGGTCAGTTTCAGTTTAAGCTGCTTTGCATAAACAAAACAAAAATAAATACAAACAAAAAACCCCCTAAACCCCCACAAAACTCTTTCCTCTTGACCAGAAAACTTGTACCTCAAAGTTCGTTGAGCTTGATGTTGAGGACTGGACCACAAGGAAGGTGTGGGTTTTCCTCTCACTCTTGGGGACCTTAAATCTCTCAAGCAGCCGGCTCCTTGCTGAGGAAATTGTGCAACATGGTCCATAATGGACAGCGGGGAGGTGGACTGACGTGCAAACTTCCTCACAGAAACCTTCCCTGACCCTCGGGCAGGCCCTCTTGCTGGCGCTTCTGTAGCCCTCTGGTCCTCTCCTTGTAGGAACCTTTTCAATACCGTCATTTATGTGCATTCAGGAAATCCATGTCTTCTCCCACAAAAGCAGAGCTGCATGAAGAGCTAGTTTTGCTCACCATTGGGTCACTAGACGCTGGTGTGTGGCTGGTGGATAGTAGGCAGTCACCATCTGTATTTGTTGAATAAATGAATACTTAAAAACCTTGAGATTAAGTATTGCCAGCGATCACTTATGGCTGAGACCTTGCAAGAGGACTGGTCACTGGGTTTAATCATTCAGAAAACATTTAAGGAGCATCTGCCATGTGCCAGGCACTGTGCTACATGATATGGGGAAGGGGTCTTACATGAAGGTAGGGGAAACAGGGTCTCTGTCCTTCAGTGTAGGCTGGAGACGAGACCTCCACTCCACTATGGCTGCTCTGTTGTCTAACACTGTTGTTTTCCCCATTAAAGAAGCTGTTTCCCACATGGTCATGGTGTGGTGAAGCCATGGGACACATCCTGTAGTCCCCAAGATTAGAAGAACAGATGTGGCCATCCTAAGTGATGGCCTCGCATGGTGGGACAGTTTGTGAATCATCTAGACTGAGAACTGGAGAGGCGAGAGTTTTGGCAGTGGGAGAGATCTCGGAGGTGGCCGCACAAGTCTGTCCACCGTGGATGCCCAGACACCCACCCAGCTCTGCTGCACCTGATCCAGCAGAAGCCCCAAGTCCTCTGCATCTGAAATGCTGGGCAGGGATGGCACCTGCCTCCAGCCCTGTGGTGAGGATTAAATAAAATGATACAATACCTCTGTGAGGGACAGGAGGCTCAGGGCACTGAGCTAATGAGGGCAGTGTGCTGTGTACCCCACACACATACACCACTCTGCCAACCTCTGTTCCTGACAGGGCTGGGGCAAGGTCATGCTACCCAGTGGGCAAGGGAGCTGAGGTCATTGTTTGCTTTTGATACTTGTCCCTGAGTCACTGCCTGGGCCGAGAAAGGGGAAACCCATCCTCGCTGGCTGCAGACGTGGTTCCAGGGAGCCTCACTGTCCCGCAGAGGCTGCAAGTGCATGGGGTCCAGTGGCTGCCGGGGGCCGCAGTCAGATGGTGGAGCCAGGACCCTTCCCCCGGCTCTGCTGCCTCTGCCCCACAGAGCCTGCCCACTGGGATCAGTGGGGTGACGGGTGTTTTTCCAGTCCCTTCCAGCTGGTGTGTGTCAAGTCTGCTGCCCACAAGTCACCCCTCCAGGGGCCTCACATCAGCTGTCTTCATTGTGACCTAGAGAACTTGGCTCCACACTGAAAGCTGGGTGATGTCCTGGAGAAAACATGACTCCTTGTGGGGAAATCATGGTGGCTTTTCCCCATGTGGAATTTCCCCAGTTAGGTGTCTTTGGCAATTGCAAAGCCACAGGAAGGTCACAGCTAGTGAGACCCAGAGCGGATATGAGGAAGGGCCAGCCCTGTCCACACTGTCTGGAGCCCTTCCCTTGGGGACAGGAAAGTGTCAAGTCTCCGCAGACCGGACCCTAACACAAGCGGGGAGCATCTTGGCGGCAGGTGGGTCTCACCGTACACAGCTGACACCGCACTCCCCGACTTAGAGCAGGGGTCCTCAGTCCTGGCTGCTCATTAGAACCCCTGGTGCTGAGGCTGCACGCCAGGCTAACTGCATCAGGATCCGCGGGGTGGGGCTAGGATGGAAATCAGGGATGTTTAAACTCTCCAGGTGTTTGCAATGTGCAGACAATGCTGAGGTGACTAATTAAGAAAATAAAACACACGGGCGTACCTCATATTGCAGGTTCTGTTTCAAACCTCTGCAACAAAGTGAGTTGTAATCTTTTGGCTGGTGCAGGGTCTTGCTTTCAATTTGTAAAAAATGCAGCCTCTGTGAAGCGCAATAAAACGAGCTATGCCTGTGGGATCTTTCTGTGTGCCTATGGGGCCTAGGAGCGGCCTGGGTTCGAATCCTGCCTCCATTACTTACTAGTTGTGCTGGCTCAAGTCTCTCACTTCTGAAAGCATCAATCTTCTCATCTGTGAAGTGAGAATAATGACGGAAGCCCTCCCTCGTAGGGCCAATGGAGGATTAGGTGCGATGATGGGCTTATGACAGCTGTGGTCGTCAGTGCCGGCCGTCACCTAATGCGTCCTCCTCGCTGCCATGTCTGTGCTTCCCAAAGGCAGCCTCCTCGGGCCGCCGGCTCCGCGTTCCTGCCCCTGCGGTGCCTGTGCAGTGCGGGCACCGGGCCCCACTCAGTGCTTATTTGTTGAATGAGTCGGAAGCAGATCCTCGTGTAATGTTAAGACTCACTCCTAATTTAGCTCTGGAATAAATTCAGAGTTTGTATCCTGATTTTGGTTAGCAACTTAATCCTTTTTTGAGTGTCTGCAATGGGCTGGGCTCTAAGAATTTGAGGATAAGACACAATTGCTGTCACTAAGGAGTTGAGGGTCTAGTGGGGACACAGATTCATGACCCTGCTTTTCTTCATTAAGCTGAGAAGTTGGCACGGAAGTACAGCAGGCACACCAAGGAGGAAGTTGGGCAGAGACGGAGGCAGGGAGGAGGGAGGACACTCTACAGGATGAAGATGACCTCTGAGCTGGCTCTTAACAATGAGGAGGAGCTTGCCGTATGGAGAAGCAGGGAAGGGCACTTGAGGCAGAAGGAACAGCATGCACCCAGCCCAAGAGGCTCGGAGGGTGTGGTGCCGCCGGGGGATGGTGTGAGAGGGCAGGAAAGAGTGTGGGGTCCAGAGTGGTGGGGGACGAGGCCGGGCAGCAGGCTGTGGCCCGAATGGGAGGCTGGAGGGCTGGGCCGCGAGATCGGGCCCTTATCCTGTCAGCCAGTAGGCTCCAGTCCCGTCCGAGCCAGGGAGGTAAACAGAGCACACCTGTGCGTGGTATCCTTCTTTAAGGCCTTTCTGGCAGTCGCTCCTTCATCAGGTGAGTCTGCAACCAAGTCATTGCGCTGTCCTCCAGGTACCTGCCAGGGAGAGGCCGGTCAGGCTGGGCCAAGCTTTGCCCCCACCTCTGGGTCAGAAGGGCAGATGAGCGAGCGTGGGTGTGGAGGTGGGTGGAGGTGGTGGTGATTTCTGAGTTTCTTTTGTTGGAGGCACAACTCTCCAGTTTGAACCAGCTGGAAAAGTTGGGGCGGCCTAAGAGAAACCGGTGGGTGGTGGAGCGCAGCGGGAAGGCCCCGCTGACTAAGGGTCAGGAGACCTGCCTGCTCTGTTTGTTTCTTTTAAAGCATGACTGGTACCTCGGGTGCTTAATTCCCTCTCAGGACCCCAGTTTCATTGGCTGTGAAATGAAGGCGATGGGCCAGGTGACCTTCCAGCGCTTTGATTCTGAGGAAGCAGGAAGTTCAGGGTCACAGTGTGGGATTTTGTGGATAAGCTGCTGAGGGTGGCATCTCCCAGGCAGAACAAAGCCTCTTCTAGACAGGACAGGAGACTTTTCAAAGTGGGTGGGTGACAAGGCCACCTCCATAGCTGACTGCTGCTGCTCCTCGACCTGCAGCCACAGGCCTGGGCAGCCACTCCTTACCCAGGTGAGATTTGTGAACCACGGGAGCTAGCAGTGGGGTGGAGTGGAGTGTCCCCGAGACACAGCAGAAAGGAAGGAGCCCAGATGCCTCGGCCAGGCTGCCTCAGCCCCCCTGGGGTGCACCTCCTTTTCTAGCCACCCGTCTCTTCCCCAGCCATGTGTAGCCCCAGCCATGTGTAGTCCAGGGGCAGATATTGGGCCCCAGGGGGCAGGGTGGTGGGTGACAGTGGGAGGTCAGCCAGGGCTTCTGGGCTGAGCCCAGAGGAGAGGTGGCAGGGCAGCCGGGTCCGCCTTACCTCGGCAGCCACAGGGAGACTCCCCCGTCCCCGACAATCGTGGTCACAGTCACCCAGAAGTCCTCGGATTCACAAGCACCCTTATTTTAAAACTTTCTCTGTATGTTTATTAGCATTAGCACTCAGCTCCAGCGCTTTCTGAGTATGTAAAATTGACACAAATAATTTTATAATCAATTTTTAAAAAATGCAAACGAGCACACACGGGTTAAGAGGACCTAGCAGTCATTCACACAACAAACATTTACTGAGCTTTGACTGTGTCGAGTCCTGTGCCAGGCCCGGAGGCCACAGGGCCTGTGTACTGGGCTCTTGCAGGGGTGAGAGCAGGACCCCGTGGAGTCACCTAGGAGGTTCAGGGACCCCTTGGAGGAGAGAACCCCAATCCCAGACCTGGAGGGCAGCTCAGGAAAGGGAACAGTCTGGGCAGGGCCAGAAGGCAGGTGCTGCGAGGAGTTGATTGTAGTCGAGGCAGGATCACAAGGAAGTGTTTCTTCTGCTCTCACCAGAATTACAGTCACTTATTTGTATAAGGTGACAAGGAAGTGTTCCTTCTCCTGCACACGTTACAATTATAACCAAGTATTTACCTAAATGTCACTTAGTATCCCCTGCTAGACCACAAGCTCCAGGAACGGGGACAGTGTGCATCGTGGTCTCTGCAGGATTCCAGTGCCCAGCACGGTGCCAGCACTGAGTAGGTGTTCACTTCAATTGGGGTGTAAATGAGAAATAATTCTTGTGTTAACGTGAGTTAACCAGAAAGAGCTGTGAATCCGTGTTAATGAGGTTAGACGTTTATCCTAAGGACAATTAAGGGACCACTGGAGGTTTTAAGGAAGGCAGTGACTTAATGGGTTTTGTGCTCTGGGAATCCCTTTCTGGCTTTGCTGTGGAGAAGGGCTGGAGACAGAGTCCAGGTGGCAGAGGGTGGTGACCTGAGCTTAAGCTGTGGCTGTGGCGATGAGGGGATGGCACAGATCTGAGGAGAAGACGTGCAGGGGTCCAGGGAGGGGCGAGACGTAAGGAGAGAGGGACACTGAGGTGCAAGGAGGGTGCCCAGGCTTCTAGTTTGGCAGGTTTACCTCCAGGGTCTCACAGGACAATGTGCATGTCCCATCGTGGTCCTCACCTTGGGGCATTCTTATGACTCATTGTCTCTTTCTGTGACTCTCCGCTCAGTAGATGTGAGCCCGAGGGTCAGGGCCAGGCCCTAGTCACGTTTGCATCTCTGGCACCACGCACAGCGCATAGCAACCGCTCGGTGGGTGTTTCGTGGATGGAATCCTGACCGGAAATGGTATATACCACTTTAAGGGTATATGATGATGTCATGTAATAAATGCAATGTCACAGGCATCTTTCAAAACATGGGTCACATGAAGGGAAAAAGTCATTTAAGTTTGGGAAGTGGTGGCCAGAGGCCTGGGAGGTGAGGTGAGGGAGGAGACGGAGGGGCTCCCCTGAGCTGGGAGGGTTGCTGGACATGGGAGCCCCCTCCTCTGGCATCCGGTGCCCGGAGATGGGAGCCTGCGGAGAGCAGCAGGTATGGAGAACTGGGTGGTGAGTTTGGGGACCTGTGGGACATCCAGCTGGAGATGGAAATTAGGAGGTTCTGATGTCGTAGGTGTGAGTGAGAAGGTGTGGGGCGACTTGTGGCAGGGTGTGGGAAGGAGGGCTGGGATGCCAAGGAGGGGACTGAGGGTAGCTTGACTGTGAAGCATGTGACTTCCTCTCGTCATCGCACTGTTGTAGCCGGGAGAGGCACCGGCGCTGGGGGCCTGCACGGAAACCCCAGCTTCACGGGGTTCAGCTTCTGAGTGCGCTCAGCTCACTTCCCTTCTGTGGTCACAAGAATGCAACATTCTGTGGTTTCCCCCGCGGTGTCTTCACCTGGCTGGCCTCCTGGACGGCTGCACTTTCTCAGCTCAGTCACTTCACCTCTTTCTGCTCGTTCCCCACGTCGCCCTGTTTGCGTCCCCGCCCCCCACTTCCTCCGCCGCTTCTCCCCACCCCTCAGGCCCGGGCTCTCCGCCCTCTGGCCTGGCTGAGGGGAAGGTCCCGAGCTGGCAGCAGCCAGGGCGCGTGGCTATGGGTGAGGTCCTGGGTGCGCCCGCAAGCGTGTAACAGGCTTTGGGCCAAACAGCCCTGATTGGTAGCATTTAGTTCTTTAATTCTGTGGTGTAAGTGTTTCCGCCAATTTCAAGCGACCGGCAATGAGTCACTGAACCCAGAATCGGGAGGAGGTAGCACACTATCATTTAATATTCCCACCAGGCAGACGCTGTAGGTGTGGACAGCCTCAGGAGCCTACCTAGCTAATGACAAAATATAGTGAAATAATTGGGAAGTGATGAGTTTTGAGTATTTATTACCTTTTTAAAAATATAACATTTTCTTGTGAAGTTTAACTACTGAAATTTTAAAATAATGGCTGTTGCAAAATTCTAGAAAATATAAACAATGAGCTCTTCCAAGCGGTATGAGCTGGCTCCAGCAAACCACTGAGTGTGGGGAGAAAAGGGGGAGACTCCCAACCTCAGAGTTTAGGGCGCAACGTTCACACTGAGGTGCTCGCTCGCCTGGCACCCTCTCCCTGCCCAGGCCTTGGGCCCTGATTGGCAGGTGATAGGCCACGAGCTTCAGCGTCTCCATGTGGTCAGACCCAGGAGAGGCGGAGCCTGGCCCGGTGCACGCCGCCCGCCCAGCACACGGGCGCGTTCCTGTCCCTGCTCAGGCCCCGGCTGGCCTCTGGACACCTACCCTGGCAGCCCCCAGAGCCAGGAGGTTTCAGTGGTGCACTGCACTTGCCTTTGGAGGATGTGAAGTCTGGGGAGGGTGGGAATTTCCACACTGCTCAGGAAGTGGGCTTGCCCAATCAACCCCAATGAAGAAACCAAGAGAGAACAAAGTCTCTTCTTGAGCTTTTATTTCCACAGACTGTAAGGCAGGTCATGCTGGGGCAGGAGAGAGTTTCAGGGGTGCAACTGAACCTGGGGTCATTTCTGAACAGTGAGAAGAAAAAGCATCAGTGAGTTCATACAGTACAATCTAAAAGTGACCAGTTTTGTGCTAGGTCTTGGGGACATCAGAGGTGGTGACTCACAGTGAAAGCCTATTACTGAACTCAGGTTGCGCTGCTTGTGAGGCACTGATGGAGAGACAAGGAAGGGTTGGTGGAAAGAACAGGTTTATTCAAAATTCCAGCATCTGGAAGATGGTGGACTACTGTCTCAAAGGCGACTTTCTCTTCCTAGAATGCTTAAAGAGTTTTATAGGTGCACGAGAGGAAGTAGAACGAAGGAAAAGGGGAGGTAGTCATGCAACTCGTCTGGGAGAATGTCCCCTGGAGTCCGGTTTGTTCCATGATGGTTAGTTTTCTTGAACCTGCTCTTAGGGGTGAATGTATCATATGATGAAAAATTGCAGCCCAGAATTGCAGCCTGGTTGCCGGTGTCGGGATGGCTGAGGGCTCACTCAGTTTCTTTCCAGTGTTCTGGCGATTCACAAGGTATGCATGTACCTCAAGAAAACACAGTGATTGCATCACGTAGGAGGGAAAGCAGAAAGAATCAAAACAAAACAAAACAAAAAAACAAAGGAAAAAACTCAACCATTAAATCTTGAAAAGTTCACTGTCATCTTTACAAACCTTGTGTTGGCTACGCCAGGAAATAAGGAACATTGCTGACTGGTGTCCCGTGTTCCTGCCCGTGACCACCGTGAAAGCAGGAGAAATGTCCCAAACGTGCCTCAGGCCCTCGTTTAGAATTTTCCCTCCACTAACGTTTCCTTCTCATAATCACAGCCAATCACAAGCCTGCCCTATCGCACCAGGCCCCGCCCAGCACCCCCCTCCAGTTGCTGCCTCTGCTGCTTGCCTTGTCCCTTGGGGTCTTCCTTTGAGTGTGGGGTTCTCTGCTCTGATTTCTAAGTTCAGGAAGGCTAAGACCTTGCCATTCATTCATTCATTCATTCGTTCATTTACTTATTCAGTGGGGAGGGGATTTGGGGAGGAGGAAGGATGGAAAGTCTGTTCAAGACTAAGTTGGGGGGCCACTTCGGGGGAGCAGTCACCCTGAGCCGAGGCAGAAGGACAGGCAGAGGGAGGCAGGCTACTGGTCACCTACTAGGCCTCAGGATCCAAACAAGTTTACCTACAAACATCGATTCCATCCCAGCAAGTGGGGCTGGTTTCCCACTATGTTTCTGAGCCTCACCAAGTCAATTTTAAGTAATCACAAAATATCATTAATAAAAACAAAATCGAAAAGAGGAATAAAGGAAAGGAGGTGGGAAAAAATACTTTCAACCCTCTGATCAACGCCCTGTTCTGGTCTCCTCGCAGACCCCGTGCGGGTAGATACCTGCCTTTCGTAAACAGTGAAACAGTGTCCACATACGTGGTAGTTACTCTCTTTTTTAAATCGGCCTGCAGGTTCCCCGAACTTCCGTGGATCCCGCTTGGTGCCCCGCCTCCCGGCAGCCTCACTGGGCTTTCCTGCCTTGCGGTAAAGACCTTAGTATTCCTTCATTATGAGAAGAAAAATATATTTGTGTTGTTCCCACCAGGAAACCTAGTTCTAGTTGTAGTCCATATTAGATATGTAATGGTTTAAAGTTTGATTTCTTACTCTTTAACGTTGTCCATTTGCAAAATATTTTGGGAAATTTAGCTGATATTCAGGCACAACCGTGGAAGGCTCAGGAGCAAGGTTAGGGCGCCATCTACTGGTAGCTTTGAGTATGACAAAATTGAACTGTTACTGAGCCTCCTGTTAGCTACTGGTGAAAATGAGTTGATTTTAAAGATGGACAAGGTGTGTGGGACAACACGTGTAACTAACAAAGGGTTTGTGTCAGAATCCATAAAGAACTCTTACAAGTTAATATTAAAAACTCAATAGAAAAATGAGCAAGGAAATGTAAAGGGGGACTTTGTAATAGAGGATATAAAATGGACAATGCATTTATGAAAGGTGGTCAGCTTTTTATTCTTAGAGACTCTCAGGAGGAAAAGAGGTGGAACAAGCCACAGGTATGGAAGCCTAAATACATAAAAACTATGAAAAAAAAAAAATCTCCCAGGTAATTCAGATTTTACCCACTAGGGGGCGTTCTTTCACTTTGATTTTGCATCAGGGAAATGCAAATTTAAACCACAATGAGGTACCTACCACCACCACATACGCTCTAGAATGATTAAGACTGACAATGCCAAGTTGGCAAAAAAGTGGGGCAATGGGTATTCTCATATACGGCTGGTGGGAGTACAAATTGATAGAACTTTGAAAAATTGGTCAGCATTATCTGGAGGCAGAGATCGGTACCTGACATGAGAAGGCCTTCAGGGGCTGGTGATGTTGTATTTCTTGACTTGGGTGGTTATATGTTTATGATAATTTATCTTAGATTTGAGCACTTAAAAATACATGCAACACGCTTCAGTTATAAATTTAAAAACTAAAGTTTAAGGTGGAATGATAGAGTGGGATCCTTTACCAGGAGAATATAGCCAAGAGTATGGAAAGAAGATAAACTCGAGAAAGAAGAAAATCAAATGTAGGCTGCAAAGTATCTCTATGTATTTTAGATTCTTACCCCTAGGCGGTATGCATGCCTCTCTTCACCCTGAGAATTCTTGCCCTATGTAAACATTTTGTTATTTTTACTCCCCACTTCCTTGAATTATTCCTCCTTAGGAAATAATAACTTAAAGGGCTAAAATATGTTCCTTGGCTTTTAGAAGAGCACTGGTGACCTCAGCGCAGCTAGTTTGGTCAAGTGGAGGCAGTACAATTCAAAGTACCATTCTGGTGACTCAAAAAACAAGAACTTAATTAAGAAACAGTAAACTTTTGTCTAGTTTTCTTTCTTTTCCAAGCCTGAATATAATTATATAAATTTGAGGGCTCCTAAACTATTATACTTCCATTACTTTTATACATCTATTATCTAAAACTTGGTTGTGATTTTAACTATGTTAATCTACATTGAATCCCTTTTGTATTACATGTTTTCTTGTTATAACTATATTTAAGAGTTGTCTGTGACCTTCTTTTTCTGCATTATAACTCTAGCTATATGACTTTGGGCAAGTCACTTAACTTTTCCTCATCTTGCTTTCTTTATTTGCAAAATGAAGATTATTATGTTCTCCCAAGTACCATCACAAGGACTAAATAATTAAAGTATAAAGTGCACAGCACAGTGTCTGAAATGCAATAAGGGCTCAATACATGTTAGCAATTATTTCCCCCATAAACCAAAAGTTGATTGTAGTTTGGTATGGCTGATGCATGGGGGTGGGGTAGGTAGGATAGTGGTGATGCAGAGGATGGGACTGTGGGTGGAGAAGTAAGCAGCCAACAGATCAGAAAGATTATCTGTGTCATTACCGAGAGGATGAACTTCATCCTATCAGCCACAGTTTCTCAAGCCACCCCTAATAGCAGTGTGATCTATCTTCAGTGGGTGAGGGTATGGCCCAAGATGCTCTCCAAAAACATATTATTTCATTTTCTGTATAAATTTAAAAATACATAGGAATTATGTGTCTTATTCCATAACATGTTCAGTGGAAGGGAGGTGGCTTTCAAAGATTAAATTCTGGTTGAATGACTATAAAATGGATGGCATTTGGAAGTAGTCTCAATCTACTGTAGAAAAAAATTTATAACCAATTGAACCAACTTTGGAGACATCTCAATTTTAACATCAAGGTATCTTAAAAATGAGAATGCTTCTAAAACCAAATATGTATCAATGCCTAAATACTTTAAATTCTATACTACTTTGTCTTAGGGTTTTAAAAATATCCTGGACTTTGGGAGACATTCTTATACAAAGAGAGGATGGAATAAGCTTGTGGTCTGATAATTGTGAAAGTCCAGTCAAACTGTAAGTGATGAAGAGCCCATTGGAACTAGGATTTGCCTTGTAGGTAAATAGGGATTAATGAACGGAAGGAAGTCCAGGAAACTCTTTTCTTTACTCCACTTCTTCATGCCTTGATTGAGGTCAAACATTCACTGTGATCACTGTTCAGGGCATATACCCCATGTTCCTGTTAGCAGGTTTCTTCTGGTGAGTGGGGGGGTGAAGATGATAGTGGAGGGTGGGGTGAGATCTTTAATCCTAGAAAAGTCAAGGGGAACAGAGCTGTGTCTGTCTTGATTTCATGGGGCTCAATAATTTTTCTGCTTAAAAAGATATCCTTTCTTACCAAGAAAGAGCTTGATATATTTTGGAGAAAGACCAACCCCCACATATTTTTTTCCATAGTCTCAGCATTTTGTTTAAGTGAACAAAAGTGTTAAAAACAAAACCCTACAAACCAATATGCAGAAACTGACAAGTGAAACATGGACAATAGGAATTTGAAAGTCAAATCACAAAAAGGTTTTGAAAAGTCCAGGATAGGAGACATAAAAGCTATTTGGTAACTTACAAAGAATAATCTTCATGTTTATTAGGTAATACCCATAGGCCAAACTTTACAGTTGATGTTCTGTAAAAGTCACATGAGAGCCTTAAACCAGAATGTTGCTTAAAAATGATGAGATCTTCAGTGATAGTCACTGAGGCTGGATTTTAAAACCTCTAATCTTAAACACATGATGGATGTAGAGCTATTTAGTCAAGAGATTGCATGCTTCCTACTTATACTTAGTCTATTTTATAGCTTATAGCAATTATAATAGATCATAGTTGGAATTGAATTATAACCAAAAATATTATTCTACTGGTATATTCAATACAGCTGATAGTTTAGCATAAATAAGAACTTATAAGGCTGTTACCCCAAATTAGATTTTAGCATCTGACATGGACCAAAAAAAAAAAAAAATGACATTATCAAAATAGAAATATAGCTAGGTAGATAATCAAATAATATGCAACATCTCTTATTAGTATAACTTACCTAAAACTGTATTTTATTAATATTTTCAAAAATAGTTCTTTTCCTAAGTAATTAGAAAACTTTAAAGAACATATTATTTTAAAAGCCTGATAACAAATTTTCATCTAATTTAGCAGATATAGGTGGTTTTTCATTTGTGAGCTCCTAGTTGGTACAAACTACATAAGGTACTTTACATACATACATTTTTATTTTCTTTAGTTTGGTCATAACTTTAGTGAAAAATTAAAAAATAAGGTGAATAAGCTTTATGTTGAAAAGTATTGTTAAATGATTCTAGTGATCAGTGTTTTGGGTAGAAATCTGCTTTGCCAATGAATGTTAGAGCATGTGGTACATAAATATCTGAAAGATTGCTACTCTATTCCTCTATTTCTGCCCCAACTCCAAGGGGAATAAGAAAAAAGGTCCAGGGAAGAAAAGAACCTTTAGTAACTCAGGTAGCCTCAGATGGACCAGCTACAGCAACTTCTAAGTGGGCTCTAGAAGGGCCTGCTGCATCCACATGTGCTGGTATAGCCTTAAAATAGTACAACAGGGTGCACCAGGGGTTGGCAAACTTTCCCTTTAAAGGGACAGATAGCACTTGTTTTGTATTTGTTGTTACTCAGCTCTGCCACCGCAGCATGAAGGTGACCACAGACAAATACATAATCCAATGAGTGCGGCTGTGTTCAAGTAACTCTTTCTGTACAGACACTGAAATTTAAAGTTCACATAATTTCCATATCATTAAATATTGTAATTATTATTGACTCAGTTTATTATTTTTTTAAAATAAAAAACATGCTTAGCTCTTTGGGCCACAGAAAACAGGCTGCAGGCCAGACTTGGTGCTTGAGGTATAGTTTGCTGACCTCTGGTCTACATTCTTGGAGAGTCATGAGGTCATTACTCTTAAGATTTCCTGATGGTCCCCACCAGTCTTACTTTTGTAGAGGTTTCCTTCTTTCATTTCTGCCATTGTTGCCAGGGCTGGAAGGACATTAAAAGTGACTGACATAAAATAAAAAGGTAAAGGTTCTTTTCATATCTCTTTTTATCCTATCTGGAAGAGTTTTTTTCAGGCTTATTTTTTTCAGGGCATTACAATCTGAAATTATAAGACTAGGTAGGTTATCATCTATTTTCCAATGCTTTTCTTTTTAAGCAGATTATGTTTCAAGACATACTACTATTACTTATTAAAAACCCCAGAAATTTAAGGGACTGTACATTTTCATTTTTTAATAAACCACATGGCAAAACAGTACTTTATTTAATAAATGTGTAGGAAATTACAGTTTAAAAATTGCAAATACAGTACATATACATATACTATACTTCTATTTTAAATTACATGGACAAACCCCAGCTTCAAAATCTTCTGACAATCAATCAATATGCAAAATACCTGGGTTCTGAAGGGCTACATGGAAAAGTATATACAATTTCTTAAACTGTGATATGGCTTACTTAATAGGTATTTATTTAGAGAAGCAGAAGCTTTCCACATATACAGTCTCTTCCAGGTGCAAAGCAGACTTACTGGCACATTTCAATTTTGTGTTGCAGTTATTTTAGACTATACTTAATTGCAGTATTTAAACAGACACTGTCAGAGATTTAACTGGGACAATATCCACAAATGTTTTCCAATATTACCAAAAATCAGAAACTGTCAGTCCTCACAGCATGATGAGAAAAAACAAGTTAGCTTCCGTGTAAGTGAGAATTCAATGACAGGCTGGCCTGAAAGCACACACACAATTCAACACTGAGAAACTCCCACAATTTCTTCCTTCCGATTTGCGTGTTTCTGCCAACACCACAGACAGTATCCCTGAGTGGTGGTCTGTAAGACAAGTCTGTCTCCCTGTCTGGTGGCATTCACATGGCAGATCTGTAGTTGTGGTTTGCAAATGCCATTTTGGTTCATCAGTTACTTGGGGATCAGACTTGCCTTCCCTCCAGAGAGAATGCATCGAGGTGTCTCTATTCATTTGTGACTAATACCCAACCAGTTCCTGAGCTAAGCTTGGTTCCAAGACAAACTGAAACAAATGAGCTAATCTTATACCTAGGAACACATTTTGTAACTTTAAATTTACTGTATGTAAGGTACAGTCAACAGAAAAATTATCTAACACCTTATTCCAAAAGGGTTCAAATTCTGTAAGAACACCTTATTTGTTACTATGATCCAATTAATACAAATGCATAAAAAGAAAATAAATGTAGCTGATTGTGCTTGTTCCAGAAGTAGTGAGACTGGCTGTTTGAGTCACACAACCCAGAGTCCTATTAGCAATGATCTTCACTTGCGGTTGCAGAGTGTAGCCTATTTCTGTCACACTTACTCTGTAAGTCCAGTGTGCAGAGACTCTGGGTCAGGAACAGTCAGCTGTTAAAAAACAGTTCTTCCGCACCTGGGAACATTTTTGTAAGTGGTGCTTTGTCTCTGAAAGATGGTCTTTTCTCACATTAAAATGAAAGGGAAGCTCCTGTATCTGATCTTCTCTGTGTCTAGTCTGAGAAAATTCTCCTAAAGACCAACATTGTCAGTGAGGACATCTGGGTTCAAAAGACAGAACCACAACACTGACATTCCTAAGAGCAGGATACTTCATTTTAGAAAATGAAAATAAAGCATCAAAAAGTTGAGAAAGAAACAGCAAAATAAGAAATCAGTGATTTGGCAAATAATACTGATGAGAACCTCAAGTTGTGAAAATCTGGGCTCATGGTACACAAGGCATGGCTAATGGGAAGTGTTCACAGGAATTAATAACGTCTGGTTCTGCATTTCAAAGTTCTCTGAAATAAGCCTTATTCAACTACATTCCCCATGTTGTGTTTCTTAGGCAGCACCATCATTATTCATGAAATAATAGGCCTCTGCCTAAAAGGCTGTATCTGGCCGGAATTGTGAAATACAGGTTTATGTACACAGGTGACTCTGATTTATTTGCAACTGTTAATTAAAACACATCACACTGAAGACATGCCCAGTTTTTATGTTGTGATCTGTTTTCCCTGTGCAAAATGAGCCTGGGTGTTTATCCACGTTCAGCCACTACTCTTTCATAGGACGGTGGAGAGCTCTTTATCTCAGAGCTGGCGAGAAGTGTGACTTCTGGTTGCAGCTCGGCTGGTGAAGGCCAGACTGAATGGTCTGTGTCAGAGCCGTGTGGTGCCTGCTGGCATCTGCCAAGTTCACATCTTTCTCTGTTGGTTTTGTCAAGTTACAGAAAGTTAAATCTATCAATTCTCAAATCTCACAGATTCAGTCAAGTACAAGTACTAAATGTGTAGTTCTTGCTACAAAAAACAAAGCACCGGAAAGAAACTTCATGTGTATCCCACTTTAAGCTGACATAATTAAGATTTACAATAGTTTTTAGTGTTTATACATTTTACAAAAGGATTCTTTTCAATTCTCAAATGGATTTTAGATTATTTTGCCCAGTAACTTTTCAAGGAACACTTCCATGTGAAGTCAGATATACCTATTTAGAATAAACAAAAGTTTATAAGAAATGAGCTCAGTAGATAATGGGAAACAACTGCAAATGTGGGAAAATCCTTAACTTACAATGATTATTCTTTTCTCTCTCTTGCTAGGTACCCAAAGTCCATAAATGTCCAGATGTGCACTGAAATGCCTCTCATTTATTCTTACTTGCCTTTTATAAGAGTATTTTGACTTAAACAGTTTATATGCTCCTGAAATTTTTGGAAAATTAAAATCATTATTTTAAATGGATTCACAGTAAGAATTTCATACATTTTTCAATTCAATTCAACAAACACTGGGCTTTCTTAGTACTATTAATTTTCATCAACCCTTTTTTTGGATACCATTAACTCTTAACAATCTTTTAGGTAAATCCAGGTTTTATTTTAGGTTTACTTATAGTGAGGTATTTGGTAGAAAGATAAAATCTGTTTCCTAGTCTTCATTTATATTCTAAGTCATCTGCATACTTATCTAGAATTTCAGCTCATAACTTGTCTGATACTTTGTTACTCTACTCTGATTCACTTTTGAAAATGGATCCTTAATGTGCAGAAAGATAATCTCAAAACCAACAGCTGCAAAATTAAAAATGAATATTCACAGTTGCCTCTTAAAAAAACTATTACTGGTTAGGATGCTCTTAGTTTGGAAACTTTTATGCTTAGCCTCCTTACAACACACATTTAATGTCCATCCCATAGCAGGGCTTTAAAACACACACACACACACACACACACACACACACAGTCAAAAACCCTTGAAATATTTGTTTTCTGACAATAACATCTTCCCCCAATCTCTTTAAGCATTTCTGCCATGGTATTATTGGAAAACCTCAAAATGATATTTTAGATTTTCTAGAGTCCATGGAGAATCCCGAACTCCTATCATCGAACACAAATTCTCTCTGGAAGAATGTGGTTCATCTACATGTGAGAGACGGGTATTACAAATTGAACCTTAGCCCTCTAGAGTCCTACCCTGAAAGGGCACACACAGATGAACTGGCAAGGTGGCAGGAAGCAAAGTACCAAGCAAACTTTCTGCATAAAGCGTAAGGCAGTTCTTAAAACACAAAGCACTATTGTTTACATTATGCTGTCTCTTGCTGTTCTTAAGTTAAATTCCATGAACAATAAAAGTGATTTGAGGAAGACTTAAATCTGAAGTTCCACACCTCCTTCTCACTCCTATATTTTGTTTAAGTTATTGTAATTTGAATCTAAGATTAACTTCTGCCATTCAGAATAATACTGAAAATATTTCCTAAATAATTTAATGACACCACACTATGTAAAGATTTGTTTCTGATAAGATTACAAATAAACAAAAACATTCACTTTGAGATTCAAAACCCTATAAAATCTGGAAAAAGTTGTTTATAAAGTGTAACTACAACAATAACATTACGACTCATTTGTGAAATAAAACATCTCTGAAACACCTAGGAATACATGCTTATTCCACTCTGGATAATTACTAGTACTTTCTGAAATCTGTTGAGAAGTAATTTCTGTAAAAAGAGAGCTGGGTGTCAAATTCCAGAAGCTGGGTGTTAAGATTATGTTAAAAAATTTATTTTTCCAGTATTGGCTTGATATAAAATGATTGTTGAAAAGAATTTTTAAATGCAAATGCAGAACTCTTGATGCTTCCTTTAAGACATGTTCTCTGTCATAATGAAATACAGTCTGGGATTGTCTTCTATGAGGTATTTGTAGAGTCATGCCTCATTCTGTAAACAGTGTTTTAGAAACATCTTGATCTGAAAATCATGGTCAAGTCTCACTCTACCATTAAGCAGAAACTAGCACTTAGCAGGGTGACTGCGAGACTGGTGTGCAATATGGACACAGCTGTCAGGGATTCCATTTTCTCATGTAGGTGTATTTTTATTGCTCTCAAGTCTGTGACTGCAGGATAAATAAGGCAGTAGTCCCCCAAACAAATGAAATTAGGGGCTGGAACTCTGACAATTTGCACAAGTTCTGTCCACTTCTTGTCTGTAACTCTGAAGCTGAATAGTACATTTATACATGCCAAATGTGTTCAATAATAAATGCTTTACTTTGGACTGTACTTCCTCCCATTTAGATGAATTTCCAGGAACTGCAATGTCAAGAAAATATCATTACTATTCATTGTACATAGTTACACATAAGTGAATAAGACAGAGGGAAAAAACAACCTCAGTATACTATGAACATATTTGTATTCATTTGACTTTTATCTACCCTCTTAAAGCTATTCTGTTAGAGAAGTGTTTCAGTTTACGAAGTCAGAATAGCCATTATCACGTAGAAAAAGAATACTAGAGATCAATTATAAGTCTTTCATCTTTTGTACATTTTTTTATAAACCACATGTGTGTACTATTTCGATTAAAAAATTAAACGCATTGATCTGTAAAATGATTTAAAGAAAAACATACAGTCTAGCATTCCTTATATAGAAAAAGTATGATAAATATACTTAATGCCTTTAATCTGAAGGCAAAAATCTATTTGCAATGTCTCAGCTCAAGAAGATAAAAAATCATTGCTCTGCTATCAATACTGACCTGCAATTCACCTTTTGAAAAGCCCACACCTTCCTTAAAACAAATCTTCCCAGCAGAAAAGTCTTCCTACTTAATTATAAGCACAGATGTTTGATTCCAAAGATAAAAGTCCCCCAACCCCAGTAATTACCGTCAGTAACATACTTAGCTGTATGTGTACTGTGGCAATGGGTTTTCCTGAAGTGAGAGACCAGACATTTAAATCTTCCACTGAATGTACATCTTCTATTTTCATCAAGGCTTCCTTGATATGGTCTATATTCAAGTGCCTTGGTACACCTATTAGTCCAGAATATATAATTTATAAGTAAAGTTTATTTTGGGGAAAAGGGTTATACAGTATTGACAGAATATTTTTTAAAAAGAAACCAAATGGCTTTACCAAATTCATTTTAAATGAACACTTTAAAATGTAGTAATACTTTAAGATAAACCATGCACACATATAGGAAATACACAAGATGAAGAAATACTTTTAAAATGTTCGTTCTCACTAAAAAGGAATGTTAATCAAACCTGAGTACTTCATTTAACTAATAAACTAGGATAGACTTAAAAAAAAAAAGAAAAGAAAAAAGAAAAGAAAGGAACATCCGATGATGATAAATCTACAGCTGAGAACTTGTATTTACTCTTTACATAGTTACATTTGATATTAGGAAGGTAGGGATGCTAAAAATATAACAAAGTAACAAGCTAAACTTATAATTACAATTACATGTTTATATTTAATGTTAGTAAGGTGGGGGTGCTGAAACTGTAACAAAGTATATTTTAAAGTTAAATTAAGCAAGTTACCCCTAAATATACTTGCATTAAGAATCAAAAGAGTTGCACTCTTATCCTAGCTGCACAGTTCGTTAGCAGCATGACCTTACTCAGTTATGCTACCCCTTTGAACCTCAATTTCCTTGTCGGTAAATGGAGATAGTAACATGTGCCTCACCAACTTTTCTTAGCTATTATAAAGATCAGATGGGTAGCAGATGGGAGAGTGCATCAATTCTTACATACAGGTAAGGTGGTGTTACCATAGCCTTGTAACTATCAGTAAAAATAAAGGAAAAGACATGGCTCCTGCCCTAGTATCCCCCTACCCCCAATCTGATTAAGGGAAGTAATAAATCCACAATAGGGATATTGGTGAAATCTTACCTTCTAGTATTATAACTACTGTGTCCCATATGATGCGGAATGTTGTAAAAGCCACAAGTAATGAAAACACGTATGTACAGATGGGGTCAGCAATCTTGTATTCTGGCTGTAAGGCGATATATCAAAACTGTGTGATTAAATATTGACAGACATAAAACAGATTGTAAAGCAAAATAACGCATACTCTGTCTCTTGCTCTGCAGCGGGACTAGAGAATACCTTTAAAACCTGCATATTGCAATTGAGAAACATCTTCCCTCTTTCCTAGATTGTTTAAATGCCTTTTCTCATGGGACCTATTTCCTTCTCTATAACTTCCACCCAGAATCACAGGGTATCAGAGCTGGAAGGAGTTTTAGAAGTCATCAATCTGATGTAAGCCCTTTATATTAAAGAGGAAGAAACTCAAATTTAGAATTGAGAGGCTTGCTCAAGGTCAAAGCATTAATAGCAGAGCCAAGACTAGAACCCAGATCTCTGGATTTCACTACAGTGCACATTCCATACCTGGCAGTTCAGTGACAAGGCTTAAAAGTGAGTTCTCCAGTGAAGGCGCTACCAAAGCCAGCTACAGGTAAGTTACCTTGTGATGTGATACTATTGTATTTAGGGCTAACGAAAGAGCTATCCTGGTGGCTCAAGTATATTAGGCTTGTATAAATGCAAAATGAACAGGACTGGCACGGGTGTCCAGTATACTGATACAAGATATCATCTTTAGTTTTAATGTTGAAATTATACATACTTTAAAATAGAAAACTTAGCAATCCTATTACCTTGAATCGTATGATGTATGCAGCTATTAGCACACCGATACTCTGTACCAAATCCCCCAAAGCATGTACAAATGCAGCTCTCACGGCCAGGCTATCCTGCCCATGGCTGTGTCCACACCCAGAACCTGTGGTGGGAGAATTTGAAGGCAGGGAGTGGGAATGGGCGTGATGGTGACCAGACTGGTTCAACAGAAACCCCATTCTGTTAAAAGAAAACATTATTATTCTTCCTAACATTACTGATAAAAATATTTGTTACGAATCACACACTAATGAGCAACATGGAACTCCTTCATTTACTACATATCTGAGCACCTATTACGTGTCAGGTACTGCTTGTGATGCTGGGGTCGAAACAGTGGCTCTGACAGACATATCTCTATCCTCAATGGAGCTTATGTTCTAATAGGGAAGGCAGAGAAGTAAACAAATAAATACCTAATGTACTGCCAGGCAATGAGAATGCTTTGAAGAAAAAAAGTCAAGCATTGCAAGGGGATGGAGGGTGATGGGGAGAGTGGTCAGAGAAGGCTTCGCTTAGATTCCATCTGAGTGGAGACTTGAATGAAGTCAGGAACCAAGTTGTGGTGGAAGAGTATTCTCTAAGTGTGAACGGAAGCCACTAGGACAGGGGACTGGCAAACCACGGCCGGTGGACCGTATCTGGCCCACTGCCTGTTTTTGTAAGTAAGAGCTTTATTGGAACACAGCCATGCTCATTTATTTACACACGGAATGTGGCTGCTTTTGTTCTGTAACAGCAGAGCTGAGCAGCTGCAAAAGAGACTCTATGGCTCTAAAAGCCTGAATATTTACTATCTGGCCCTTTAAAACATTTTTTTTTCTGACCTCTCGTGCCACTGATTAAGTATAAAAGTTAAATTTTTCAATAGTTTTTAGAAAAAATAGTTGGTAGTTAAAAAAATCTCTTTAACATAAACGTGTTATAAAAATTAAATTAAGAAACTTTGTCCTACCTAAATTCCTGATTGGTAGTCAAACTTCAGTATCCCTGAGCAAGGTAGTGAGGAACTTATAATTCCAACAGTATTTTTTAACATTTATAAGGAAAACTGATGTACTATATAATTATGAATATATTAAAATATCACTGCACATTACTGAATGCATGTGTAACAGTCTCTAAGTTCACAGTATTTGAAAATATTAATGTGAAAATACTATAGAGTGTATGATAAATGTCATTGTAATGATGGATACAGGCCATTATATATTTGTCCAAACCCATAAAATGTACAACATCAAAAATAAACTTTAATGGAAACTATGGACTTTGGGTGGTAGTGATGTGTCAGTGTAGGTTCATCAGTTGTAACAAATGTACCTACCACTCCAGTGAGATGTAGACACTGGGGGAGGCTGTGCATGCTTGGGGGCACAAAGTATATGGGAAACTTTGTACTTTCCCCTCAATTTTGCTGTGAACCTAAAACTTCTCTAAAAAGTAAAGCCTATTAAATTAAAAAAAAAAAATAGAGAGCTTACATTACATTAACTGCAACTCCAACAGCTGCGGTAATGAGCATTATATCTCCATTTATTTCGTATTTCATATGAATAGTTCTTTGGACAGCTTCATATAGGAGGAATCCCATTAGTATATACACCAACAGCACACTAATCATAGCTGACAAAACCTCTGGAGGGAAAAATATAAAAAAATAAATGTTTTTGCAGCATGGTTATTACACTTCATATAAACTAAATACTGTACAATCATTTATCTCTTTCTGCCTCTAAGAAGATAAAAGCGCTATATAATTTTTGTCATGTTATTTTTCTTAAAAAATTATTTTGTTTGATATAGAATTTTTATTATGGTATAATTGACATAATCTTCTATTAGTTTTGGGTATACAACATAAATATGTATTTGAATTTAGAAGTGTTTAACTGTTAATAGTTTGGTCTGGATCCTCCACTTTTTCACTCTTACTACTCCTCACCTTCCCCTCATCTCTTAAGGGTCAAATTTTGTATATTTACAGACCAAATACATGGTAAAAAATAAAAAACTGAGGGAGTTCCCTGGTGGTGTAGTGGCTAAGGCTTTAGTGCTGTCAATGCTGCGGCCTGGGTTCGATTCCCAGCCAGGGAACTACCCATATAAAAAATAAATAAATAAATAAAAACCTGGAAAAAAATATTTGTAACATACATGACCACATACTAATATCTTAATACACTTTTACAAATCAATAATAAAGTGAACAAACCATAAAAAAAGGGTGAAAGACATACACAGTAATATAAAGAAAATAAACAGAAATGGCCTACTTATCAAAATCAATCATAATACAAGAAATTCAAATGAGAATAAAATTCCTTTTTTGGCCCTTACTAAATTGGCAAAGATTAAAAAGTTTGATAATAGGCCAGAGTTAGCAAGGCTATACCAAAATGGAACTATCTTTTTGGAGAGCAGTTGATAAAACTAATTAAATTTAAAATGCATGTATTCCTTAATTTTAGAAATTTGATAGAAACACATCCATATGTATGCAAATATATTTACAAGATGTTTCACTCTAAGTTTGTCTGCAGTATCAAAAAAATCTAGAGACATCTTAAATATTTACCAATGAGTTTGGAACTTAATGGATAAATTATGGTATATACATATAATAGGATACAATACAGCAACTTTCATAAAAAAATTAGGCAACTTGATAAACACAAGAAAGGTAGACAAGAAAGTGTTACATTTGGGAATTTGGAGTAGGAGCTGGAAAATTTATTTTTCACTTTATTCTTTATGGTAATGTTTAAAATGTTTTAAGTTTTTAACCACAAACATGTATTACTTTTAGACTAAATAAAAACATTTTTTAGGCATGCAAGTATTCATGGGTGCAGTCTGACCCAGGAATTCCTCTGACTCAGGAATGATATACTCACTCATGCCAATTGAGTTGCACATGTGTGAAATGAGGTATGTTATGTAAGCTATTCAGCAAGCATTATATATAATAGCAAATAATCAAAACTAATAAAAAATCTTGATTAGTAGATGACTTATAACATGGAATACTATGAAGCTGTAAAAGAAAGAACAAGCTCTTTACGTTCTGATAAGGAATAACATCCAAATATGGAATTATGTGAAAAAACTCAAGTATGTAACAGTGTATGGTGTTACTACCATTTGTGTGAAAAGGAAAGAAAAGAATATATAAATAATGTTCTGTACAAACTATTGATAAAAACTGGTTACGAGGAGAATGGATAGTTGGGAGATAGGGATGACTTTGTACTATATATGCTTTTATACAATATGAGTTTTATACCACGTGAGTATAAAGTAGAAATAATTTTATATCTTTTCAAAATAACAAAAAATACAACGTGAAATATATATTAAAATAATCAACTAATATCATTATATAAAACAAGTGCTGACACTCAAAAAAATAAATGCAAGAAAATACTTTTAAAGAAAATTTTTCCTTTAGAGAAACCAGACATTAATTCTGTTAAGTGTTAAAAGTTAAACAAGCTGGAAAACTGTTATCTGGGTTGATTCATTCCTCAGAGGTCTTGGGCATTATCAAATATATTGGACTTTGATACACTTTCATTCCAACCTATAAATTACAACTCAGAAAAATCACCTAGCAACTATAAGCTGTTTTCCCAAGTCGTCTCATTTAGACAAACTCCAGTAAATTCCTGTGCACCAACAGAACAGATGCTGGAATAAGACAAAAACACAATAACTATTCAAAACCATGGTACACATGTTCCTGACATACTAATAATAATCATACCTCAAAAGAGACACAGGGCTGAAGAAGACAGAGGAAAGACCAATAGAAATATACAAGGCTGTGGAGAGACAACCATTTTAAGTCCAGATTCTAAGCTCTCTGAGGATATGACCAAGTTATATTCTGTGTCACATTTACTGTAGCACTCAGCAAAGTGGCTCACATATAGCAGATATTCAAATACTTACGGACAGGTATTTAGAATGAAGTTAGGCTGAGCAAGGGAAGATAAAAGGCTATATACACTTAAGAAGGTTAAGCTAAAGATGAGTAATAGGTTACTGTAGTCTCCCCTTATCTGCAGTTTCACTTTCTGTAGTTCCAGTTATCCAAAGACAACCTTGGTCTGAAAATATTAAATAGAAAATTCTAGGTATAAACAATTCATGAGTTCTAAATTATGCACTGTTTTGAGTGGTGTGATGAAATCTTGAGCTGCTCTGCTCCATCTCACTTAGGACGTGAATCCTCCCTTTGTCCAGTGTATCCATGCTGCATGCACTCCCTGACCTTTAGTCACTCAGTCTTCAGTTATCAGAGAGAGATCACATTCATACAACTTTTATTATAGTATATCATTAAATTTGTCTTATATTATTATTAGTTACTATTGTTTATCTCTTACTGCACCTAATTTACAAATTAAACTTTATCACAAGATGTAAGTATAGAAAAAACATAGTGTGTGTGTGTGTGTAGTGTGATACTATCCACAATTTCAGGAATCCACTGGAGGTCTTGGAATGTATCCCCTACAGATAAGAGGGGACTAATGTATCTACTAAGTACCCCCTCCCACAAACAAAAAGTAAATAGGTTAAAAGAGAAGAATTAAGCCAAATGAAAGACAGAAAACACATCAAATTTCTTGTCTTGTTATACCTACTGATGGTAAACTAAACATATATAAATAATATAAAGAAAAGAATAATTAAAAACATTTTAAACTGTAAAATTTCATGTATTAGTGGCAGCCCCATGTTACCCACAAAGAAAGAGAACTTTAAGTTTCTTTAAAATTGTTATTTAAAATATACCAATCCTTCTCAAGCTCTTCCAAAAACAGAAAGAGAACTTTAATTGTATGTCAAAGTTGAAGCTAGCAATGAGGCCACCATATCTTTTAAGGTACCTTAATCAAATTTTAAAATATGAAATTATAAAGCAATATCCTTTACATATACAAGGGCTGTCCAGAAAGTATCCAGCCATGGAATATGAAAAGTAGAGGCATTTATGGTTTTTTTTCCAGACAGCCCTTGTATATTCATAGCTATACAAATTAATGACATAGAGATGTGATTGCTTATAAAAATCTAAAACCAATAATTAAAAATTCTTTCAAAACCCCCTATAATTAGGTTGACCATACTTTCCAGTTTTCCAAGAACAGTCCCAATTTATTCCTGTTATCCTGGTGCAATTATTAAAAAGTGCCCCATTTTACTCTCAAAGTGTCCTGGTTTGGATGATGTTATATAGTTCCCCTAAAATACTGGATGCCCAATTAAAACTGCATTTCAGATAAACAACCATTTTTAAATATAAGTATGTCCCATGCAATATTTCAGACATATAGGGTATCCTGTAAGAGCTGCAGGTGCGCACACGCCTGCGCTGCATCTAGTAAGCCCATACCCTAATGGCAATTTTCCTAAACACTTAAAATTACTCTTGTGAACTCTCAGATAAGCCAAAAGCACCTTCAAAATAAAGTCAAATGAAAGTCAGACTGAAGCATAGAGCTCCTTCGCAAGGAAGATTTCCAGCTTGAGAAGGTCTTACTACGCTCCTGCAGCTGAAAATGCAGTTTTCCACAACAGTTTCTCACCTATGAGAGTAGCATATAAGGGATCCCAGTGCCTGCCCACAGCTAAGAGTAATGGAATTCAGCTGATTCCTAGAAATTCCCAAATGACATATTAAGCTACTACTATCAATGATATCTTTTTTTCAGTAATTAAAAAGAAATGTGCCTCATATCTATTTCCCTTGGTGAAAAGCAAAGACATTCTTCTGTTGCTTTTTACTCTAATCACCTGTCAAAATGTCTTCTAGCCAGAAAACTGATAAATTCAAACGGAAAAAAATTTAAAGTAGATTTTTAGGGCTGAGATTTATAATTGAGAAGTATAAAGCTCAGATAATACCATAGAGCTAAAAGTCCTAGCAGTAGCAACATGACCACTTATGCTGATAAAAATGAACAAAAAGCTCTTTCATTGTGTATACATTAAACTTTGGTGAAATACCATGAACAGGACTAATTAGTGTTTAAAAATGTTTTTCTATAGGCAAAATGTCCCACTCCCACAACATTTAAGAGAGAGGGAAGCTTTCAATCAACTACCAAATTATGACTATTCAATCTTCTAATTTGTGCTATAAGTTGCTTTCCCGTCACAGGACATGCAATAAAGTTTTTCAAGACAAAAGAAGTGCATAACATATAGATTTTTCATTTTATAAAGGAGAGAGACCCACGACCTTTCACAATTGAGATCCTAGATTTCTGTGAGACTTACTATACCACCCCATTAACTTTAAGTAAACTCGACTAAATGGAAATTTAGCAAAAATGAAAAATTCCTCAATGAGATTTTTACAGAAGTTCTACAAAACCTATTATTATAGTAGTTCTAACATGTTTTGCTACTTTATACACAAATAATTAAATTGGTCTACTTGGCTGAACTGGACCATTGCAGTGGGGAGTAGGATGAGTAAATATGTGTTTTTTTGTTATAACACCACTTGAGTATTTTTATTCAGCTTAAATATAAACAAATGTTTAAGGTCAATGATTTGATAAAGACCAACATACATCCTGAATTTCACATACAGAGAATAAACAGTTTTAGTTTGAATGGCCAATAAATGTAAGGGAAAACAATTAAATGGGAAAAAACATAGATGATTATCAAGTTTTGATAGTACTACAAAATATAAAAAAAGTTTACTGCACACTTTTCACATCTATAAATGGCCAAAATTAGAGGTTTTCAAAGTTCATATGAAAAACACTGAGTTACTTCCCCATCCTGTGTTAATCTCCATCATAGTACTTTAATCTTTCTCTTTGTAGCATTTAATACAATTTATGATACGTTGTGTTTGTGTACCTGTTTATTGCCTGTCTACCCACCCTGCACTATTATTCATTCATTCAACAGGTAACTACTGAGTACCTACCTATTCAGTGAATGAATAACAATCTGCTTCAACTATGCAAACCATACTCAATCCAAGCATATTTGCTTTTTTGTGAGTGCTGCCTAGATGTACTGGCCTATCATAACTGTTAAGTTTGCTAATGCTATGATGCCAGTAATGAATACATTTCCCTTAAATTATATAACACTTGTCTTTCTATTGTCTCAAAGAACTATATATAGCACATATCTAAAGACAGATTTCAGAGGTCTATAAAAATTAGTGGGGAAAGAGAGTGGAGATATATTCTCTCTTCTACTTCCTTTTGTGCTATTTCTCTTTTCTACCTTTTCCCAGTAGAAGATAGGAGGGAAACAGAAGAAAAATCAGTAGGTTCTATTGGATTTGCCTAGAACTTCCAAATTCATATTTTTGTTTCAATTAAGTCACAGACAACCGTACAGCACTCGGGCTGATGACATATAGGATGTCACTCTTGCCACCAGAATGCCAAGATAAACTCCAATTTGTCTTTGGATCCTCCCACCTCCTATTCTAAATAATCTATTTCCTGCCTTCTTACCACTCTCTATCCATCCCAAGGTGCCAGTACTCCAAGCTGACTTTTGGCTATCCAACATTGACTACTTCACTCATGTCTTCCTTTCGCCACAATAAAAACTCCCATTTCTAGGAAGTACTTATTCTTTTCCTATAGATGTTCATGTGATAAGAATTCTAAGGTGTGAATAATGAATAGGCACAACTTTTGTCAGGGGTGGGAGGAAGTTGTTAAAATGAATCACTAATTAGAGAGAAGAGATTGTTTTTGGCTGCATGTATGGGGGGAAAACATTAAGAAACTTAGAAAAAGAGAACTTAAAAAATAAAAGGGAGTGACTGCTTAATGGTATAGGATTTATTTTTGAGGGTGATGAGCATGTTCTGGAATTAGATAGTGGTGACTGTTGCACAATCTTGTGCATATACTAAAAGCCATTGAATTGTACACTTTAAAATTGTTAAAATGGTAAATTGTTATAATTTTATGTTGTGTAAATTTTATCTAAATTTTTAAATCATTTAAAAACATTAAAGAAAGAGAATTGTTAAGATATCGATAGATGAATGTTTTCCACAGCTAAGAAAGGGCTCAAGGCTTTACACTAGATGGGCCTTTTGGGATCTTCTTTGTATTCCAAAATCTTGTGAGGATGTATCTAGATATAGAACTTATTTTACTTGTTCCATTCTTTGAAGCGGTGATAGTAATGAAAGAAAAACTTCTGGTGACTTGGGGAGAAAGAAAAAGACAATGAACATGAATAGGATTGAATAAAGCTATAAACCAAAAAGCAGTGGCTGTCCCTGTGTTCCACAAACTACTACTGCTTCGTGAGTAATCTAGGAGTTCTGTGGGAGAAAGGATATTTACATTGGACACATTTAAATAGTGTGCCTCTTGTGACATCTAATACCAAAATTTGGAAATTCAGGTCCCAAAGAACATTGCAGAAGGAATCCCCCTAAGAAACTTCTGGTTTGTTATGTTGT
Source organism: Lyroderma lyra (assembly GCA_004026885.1). Taxonomy (NCBI): domain Eukaryota; kingdom Metazoa; phylum Chordata; class Mammalia; order Chiroptera; family Megadermatidae; genus Lyroderma; species Lyroderma lyra. Next base: position 40,301 of record PVJL010003430.1, on the reverse strand, counting down.
TGAATTTTGTTTTGTTCTGATGACATAGGGAGTAGGACCAGTTGGTTTTTTTCTTTGTTGATTTATTTTGTAAATATGTAAAACATGTTGCAATAGACAAAAGTTATTTTAAAAGAAAAGATTTGTAGAGAAGTCTTCAGAGAAGTCTTACTTTTATTCTATTCCCTCCGACCCAACTTCCCACCCCACTTCTTATTAGTAGCCATTTTAATTCATTTCTGGCCTATCCTTTCAGCATTTCCTTTGGAAAGTATATGAACATATATATGATCATATTCTGCTCCCTGCCACCCTTTCTTAGGAAGAAGGCAGCATACCATATATCCGGTTGTAGACCTGGAGGCGTAGTATGTTTGTCAATGACAGACAGTAGTAGTTATTACTTCCTAAATTTATTTCCTTTTTATTTTTTCGTAATACTCTATACATGCCTAATAGGATTTATCACATTTTTATAGCTATTTGTATGAAACTGTGTCCTTCTAGACCATGAATTAAGTAAAGACAGGAACAGATAATATTAAACTGTATGTATCTGGCACGAATACATTCTGTATTAGAAATTATTAAGTGAATTGTTGCATATGCAGGCCGAGTAAATAAGGATATGAAAACTGTGAAACAGATAATTTAGTATAGCGCATGGTCCTCAAATCATTTGTGTTTGGGGTAAATTAAACCAATTTCCAAACTGGAAGTAGGGGTATTTTGAAGTTTTGGAATTAAAATATTTGGGACTTGAAAACATTTACCTGTAATTCTGCAACTGTGGTCATGTTCACAAACTAGACTATACAAATTTATTTGATCCACAACATAACTGGTTGATACAGCCTGATTTACAGGTCCTTTTGACCAATTAAAAAATTAGTCAGAAGGGAGTTTCTTCTTCCTTATATCAGTCAGGGGCCAATACTATTTGTTTGTTTTGGTACTTACCACTTTTAGAGTTTTGTGGTTAAATTGTCTTTGGTTCAAATCTGTGATGAGCAGCTTTACTAGCTATATGACCTTTTGGAGAATGATTTAATTTCTCTAAGTATGAGTTTCTTCTGTAAAACAGGGATGATAATACTTGTATTGCAGAATTGTAAAAAATACGTAAGGTAAGATAGTAAGGTTTAAGTACCTAACATGGTACCTGGCACAGAGTAAATTCACAATAAAAGTTAGTTCCAGTCTTCTTTTCCTTCCCTCTTTTACCTGCCAGTATATCATCTCACCAGGACTTTTTATATCTCTCAAAACAATCCACGGTCCAAAACTGCCTGCTTGCCTTTGTCTCCTAATCAGAATTCTTATTTTCTACTGTCTCAGCTAGGTAGTAGGAGAAAAGTAAGATGATTCACCCTGATGACTAAATAACAATTTTAAAAGATGTGCTTTTTGACTCAAATCTTTGGTAACACTTTTGGCAATATAACAAAATTTAATTTAGCAAAAATCCTTCAGTCAAGGTGACAGAAAGGTAGTTTTAGATTTGAAGGGTAGCCAAAGTGGCTGTCCCAGGAGTCAGTTCCATTCTGTTAGTATTTTCCTTCAAGTAAACTCAAAGATTGTGTCAAATCATTCTGATATTTCTTATTGGTTTTTTTATTTCTTTATTACTTTACAGTGAGCTGTAATAGCAGCTCTTTTGTGGGTAGCAGGGGAGCAAGGAAGAAACCATAAGTGAGTTATTTTTAAATGCCTAGATTTATTTAACTATTGGTATGCCATCTTAGAACACAATGAAACCACACTGTGGGAGAAATCCCGCAAATCTTTAGGATGATTGGCACAATCTTCCAGATAAAGGAACATGCTATTCTAAAGTGAACATCCCCAGCTCCTTGCTTGCTTTCTACTTTTATTCTTCTCTGTGGATTATGAGTGTAACTGACACTATTTATATATAACTTTTCTTCCAGTTCTTGGGCTGAAGAGGCTGCATGGATTAGATAAATTAGTGATCATATGAAAGGACCCTAGTAAGCAGAGTTGTCTGTATGTGAAATAAAAAGTGAGATATACACTTTGGTAATGCAAATCATCAGCTTAGGTTAAGGGCAAAGTGACAGTGCAGGAGTCTTTCGTAGCAGGGTGTAGTTCTACTGAACAAAGGCCTTGGCAGATCTAGCTAGATGATGGTTGTCCTGAGGTAGGTATATGGTTATAATGCTTATTCTACATAGTTTGTTATTTTATTCCTTGATGCTAAAGGAGCAGAAAGTATTCAGCTAAAAAGTAAAGAAATTTGTAGAGACACAATAAGACCAGTCAGTTCTATTTTCTGTCATCTTTTCATAGTGCTTATTATGTATGAAGAAACAAAGTGGCTATCTAGATAAATACTAAGTACTTCTGGACATTAAATAGAATTTCATGATTATTGGTTTTTAATTTATTATATATTTCTGGGGGTAGAGAGAATGCCACTGTTTTCATTAGACTTCCAAAGGGTCTAAATCCTAAAAGAGGTTAAGAACCACAGGATTAAATTAAATGCACTCTCAAATAGTACTGGAGTAAAAATCCCCATTCTATGATGCTATGTTTTAAATTTTAAATTGCGGATGTTTAAATCACAAAAAGTTAAAGTTTGAAAATAATTTTAAAGTTGTTAAAAAACCCCAAGGCAGTCAATAAGCAAATGAATGAGTAATGTGCTAGAAAAGATTAGGGTTTCTTTTAGGAACACATCCAAATGTATTATGCAGTGGCTTAAAAAATATCAGAAAAACCTCACTCAGGACTTGAGCTCTCTTGCACAGCAGTTGTGGGTCCTGAGGGGTAGGGACGCCAGATAAATTCCCAGCCTGATGACTTGGGATATAGCCATTCAACTACAATGTCAAGTTTCACACTAAAAGATCCAATGACTAAATTTTAGAAGACCTAGATGCAGAGTTAAGATTAGGCTAAAAAGTAACAAAAGGGGAGGAACTGATTGATATATTAGCCAAGCATGTCAGTGTCTCTACAAAATAAAATGACAAGTTAATTTTTGTTTTTTAAGACAGGTTTTGCTGAAGCTATCTCAATGGCAACTTTTGGGTTCTAAGCAAATGATTTACGTGGTCATATGGCACTTCATGTAATAGTTCAGGTAATTATTTTATATGTATTTTAAAAATAATAAAGTAACAGCAAGAAGCAAAGTTTTGTGGATAACAATGTATGATTTTAACTTCTATTAAATATTAGTATTTGTTCAAAATAGGAAAATAAAATGTGTGCATTGTTAAAAAGTAAAATATCAATGACACTTGTTAAAACATGGTAAAGAAGACTTTATTCAAGGTGGGGAGCTATCAAGATAGGTATAGGGACCCTTGCAATGGAATTTTGAAGTGGCCGAGAGAGATTGGGCTCAACTCCGAATACTGCATGGGCAAATGGGAATTTATAGCCAAGAAGCAGGTGGGAATCAATGGATGGAAAATTACTAAGAGGAAACATCGGAAGTAAGGATGTTTTGGCTAAACTTGTGACCTAACAGAATTCTTGCTGAAGACAGGCCTGGGTGATGAGATATCACCTGGAGGATAACTCACCAGATATGGAGAATAGGAGCTCTCTTAAATTGGCTTAACAAGGTTCTTGCTAAAATTAGATTTTACAAGGAAATACACAGATGGGCTTGGGAGGTTCAGGAGACTGACTAAAGTTTGGTCAAGCAAAGAATCTTTGCTAGCACTTACAGAATTATGTTGATACAATGGCTTCAATGAAGGTAAGCCACATAGTATATGCTATATGTATTAGGTAATGCTTAAAATCTGGGCTACAGTAGCTTTGGTTGGAATACCTAAAGTGAAAGAAAGAAGCCAATACTCATTAATTAATTAAACCCATGTGGTTTTGCTTGGTTCAATAAACTGAAGGTAAACTTTTTTCTGATAACAGTGTTCAGGACATAGAGAACACATTTCAAAATTAATGATTACCATATAATTTTATATGTGTAAATTGTTTAGCTGACTGGGCTGAATGTACCTGGAAGATAAGTATCTGAATGAATCCTGTTCATCATTTTCATTTGTTTTGTTCATCTATTTCAACAGACTTATCACTAGAAAGATTTCAGTTAATCAAAGGTTATAGTTCATTGTGGTTTTACCATAAAATTTTATAATCTTAAAAGAAACTGCCAATTACCTACCTAAGCGATGAAATCCAAAGGTGAATCTTTTGGTTGGTGATTTTGAAGACAGCCACAAAGCAAGCAGGGTCAGTATGATAGCACTTAGGTCAGTTAACATATGAAGCGCATCTGTCATGATTGCTAGGCTATTTGCAATGTATCCACCTTAGAGTAAGGGTGAGAGGGAAGAAAGAATAAATAACTAAAATAATAAATGTAAGTAATTGAGCCAAAAATATATAACATCCTACAAAACAGCAACTTCTAACTAAATTGTTATCCTATTACAATTAAATCAAGGTACCTAAAATTTTATGCAAAACATTAACTATGCATTTACAAGAGCTGTCCAGAAGAAATCCAGTCATAAATGTCTCTATTTTTCATATTAGATGGCTGGATAATATCTGGACAGCCCTCATATTTCTATGAACATATTCTCTGATGAGTCAATGACCTTAAAAAAGTTAACCACTAAACTGAGGACTAACATATACAAAAAAAATTTTCATTTTAGCACTGCATTTACTGAACCTACTAATTCTACTATCAGACAGTGAATTTAATAAACACAGTATCTAAATATTACAATAAAGTTGAAGAAAAGGTAGGTATTTACTTGCTTAGGAGGGTTTGAACATAAAATTAAATGGAAGAAACTCAAAATGTACATTAGTTCAAAACAAAAGAATTAACTGATTCTTTTGGATATAAATAGCAATGTTTCCTAATAGAGGGATTTCCAGACCCTCCCATACGTGTGTGTGTGTGTGTGTGTGTGTGTGTGTGTGTTGTTCTATACAGCCAACTAATTTTCCTAGCACCATTCACTAAAGCTTTTATAATGCAGAGTATTCAAACGTTTATGTGTATCAGAATCATCCGGAAGGTTTGTTAAACTACAGATCTCTTGACTCCACTCTTAGAATTTCTAATTAAGTAGGTTTGGATGGGGCCTGAGAATTTACATTTCTAATATGTTCCCGGGTGATTCTGACATTTCTGCTCTTGGAACCACACTGAGAATCAGTTATAATGTGTAGTGAAACTTCATGATCAGGTTGTTATGATACATAAGTATGTGGAGCTGCTGATCCCCCTACTCCTGGGATGCTTGTGCGGAGCCAAGAGCAACAGACCTGGGGCTGGTGATCTTGTAGTTACATCCATTTATTCTGGTATGCTCTATACAAATAACATTTTCTTTGTGTATTCCCTGACATGGAAAAGTTGGAAATGACAGAAAATATAGCTTGTTGGTTAATTCATGATACTTTGAAGTCTCAGAGACTCTGAGCAAGTTACTTGACATTTCTGAGCTTCAGTTTACTTACCTATATAAAGTGAGAATAATACCTTAAAGCCACACTATTTAATAGAACTTTTGGAGATGAAGGAAATGCTCCCATGTAGCTTTTGAGCATTTACAATACGGTTAGTGCAACTAAGGAACTGGATTTCTCTTATTTAATTTTAATTAACTAAATTCACAGAGCCACATGTTGGTGGTCAGCATAAATAGCAGAGTAAGGACCTTTGAAAATCACCTCCTCCATAAAAGCAGTAAGAACATGGGTAAAAATTGTCCAAATCAGTTCTTTCAGAACTCCTAAAATTAACCAAAGGCTGTTACAAGTAAGCTCATGTGAGGAGAACGAATGAATCTTGGTCATAGTGAGCTCTGTGATGTTTTAACTTGCCTTATACCCATCTCCCCATCTCCAGCTTTTCGGTAGCCTTGAAAACCAACAAGCACCAATCACAGTGAAAACCTCAGCCAGGACAGAATGGGTCTGGAGCTCCTTAAAAGCCCCACACTCAGAGAACTGTCATTATTTGACCTCTCTGGTGGTTCCCTGGAAGATTATATGTGCAAGGCTGTCTTTATGTCATTTAACTGGGAGCTCCTCCCTGTGCAAACCCCAGGCAGTGTTTGTCAAAAACAATCAGAGGCAATAGATAACAATGTGTTCCCTGTGTTCTGAAATTTTACAATGATGTACTCAATTTGCTGGGCTTTTGTTGACTCTTTCAATCTCAAAATGTATAACCTTCAGTTCTGGGGACATTTCTTGAACTACAGTAGTACCCCTTGTCCCCAGGGTATACATTCTAAGACCCCCGATGGATGCCTGAAACTGTGGATAGTACTGGACCCTATATAGATTACTTTTTTCCCTAATCATACGTACCGGTGATAAAGTTTATGGCTTCTCTATGGCACATTTAAATTGCCAGCATCACAACTCGTGAATTTTGGAGCCATTATTAAGTAAAATAAGGGTTACTTGAACGCAAATACTGTGATACTGCGACAATCCAGAAGGCTACTAAGTGACTATTGGGACTGGGAGGGTATACAGCATGGATACCCTGGATAAAGTAATGATTCATGTCTCAGGCAGGATGGAGCAGGACAGTGAGATTTCATCATGCTACTCAGAACAGTGCATAATTTAAAACTTATGAATTGTTTTTTTTGGAATTTTCCATTTAATATTTTTGGACTATGGTGATCACTGAAACAGTGGAAAGCAAAATCATGAATAAGGGGGCAGGGACTACTGTATGTTGTTGATTTCTTTCCTCCTGCTTTCTCTATCCCTCAAACTCCTATTATTTGGAGTTTGGACTAATATACTAATTTTCTTGCCTTTTTCCCTCCAATTATCCATTTCTACTTCTTTGCTCTATTCTGAGATTATCTTAGTTCATCTTCTTTTCTGGTGGACTTCCAAGTTTTTAAAAAATCTTTTTACTGTTTAAAAGCTCTCTCCTTTACTCTGAATTTCTTTTTTAAAGCAGCCTGTTCTTGTTTCTTATGTCTGTGGATACTAATTATACTAGTATACTATTATATTGGAGTGTGTCTTAAACAGGTGTTAACTAGATTTCCTTATTTTAGTCTTGCTCTATACTCACACTTCTATGGGTACCTGGTGCAACCAATTCTGGGCCTACTTAGGATTCTCTAGCACAGTAGTCCTCAATAGTGGTCTCCAGATCAGCAGTGTCAGGATCTCCTAGGAACTTGTTAGAAATGCAAATTCTCAGGTCCTATTCCAGACTTAATTAGAAACTCTGGCCCAGTAATTCATATTTGAATAAATTACCTAGGTAGTTCTAATCCACTAGTGTAAACAGGGTTGACTCTTGGCCTTCCCCATTGCTTGCTTAGGAGTTGGCTTTCTTGGGTCTATTCAATCGGTACCTCTTTTATCAGTTTCCTTTCTAGTTTCCCAAATTTGTGTTGCTATTGTCTCCTCTCCAGTTTTCCCCATTTGTGTGGAGATACACATATTACAGGGTCTGGCATAACTCACACTTGAGTTATAACTTTATTACAAAATCATAACCATACATGCTTATGACTTTGTAATAGATTTGGTATAGATTACCAACTCATAAAAAAGGGGTGTTATTTGTGCTAGACACTGTATGTATGTATGTATGTATGTATGTGTGTGTGTGTGTGTGTGTGTATATTTTAATATACATATATATTTTTTAAATCCCCTTATTATATTTTAAAAGACGCTTCAGGAGCAAGTACATTTAGATGCATGAGTTCATTCGCCATCTTTACCTGGAGGTCTGTTTGCATTCACTTTTTAAGCTTTTTCATTTCCAATAAAAAACAATTGATAAAGTAATCAATAACTCTGTTACTAAACCCAAAGGACATTTTAGTTCTCATTTTATTAGACTTCTCAGCAGCTTCAATTTCTTTATTTCCACTTTGAAATCTCTCTTTTCTTGGATTCTGGGATACTTACTTGCCAAAGTTAGACTTCCAAAGTTAGAGTTCTTCAAGATTTAGGCTCTCTAGGTAATTTTTTCCATTCCTAAGGCATTACACATTGTATCTCTACCTTGACCTCTCTTCTAAACTGTAGACCCATATGCTCACTAGACACCTTAACTGACTATTTTACATGCATATGGTAATATGTTGAAAACAACCCTCGAGCCCATGCCTAAATCCTGGTCTGTACTTTCTCCCTGCTTCATATATTGGCATGCCTTTCTGTACACTCAGCCACTGAGGTAAGAAACTCAACACTCACATCTGAACCATTACCCAATTTTGTCAATTTTACCTCTAGAATGTTTCTCAATCAGTACATTTTTCTCCATCCACTCTAATCCAAGTTATAATAATCTTTTGTCTGGACCTCTGCAATAGTTTACTTACTTGCATTCTTGCACCCTCTAATCCATTCTCCAAATAATAGCCAGAATTATCTTTTAAAAAGGTAAATCCATTATGTCAACTCTCCACTTAGAAGTCTTCACTAGGTTCCTATTGTATTTAGAATTAAAAACTACACTCACATAATATGATCTAACAGGACCCACCTGATCTGGTCCCTCTGCTTCTTTCCCTCTGGCTTACTACATTTCAGTTAAAAAAAAAAAAAAAAAAAAAAAAAAAAAAAGAGGTAGTCAAACAAAGGGAGTGGAGGAGGACTTCTTAGGTGCTTTTAAACAATTGAAGGTATTAGGACTTTTGTACATGCTGTTCTCTTCACTTGGAAAATCCTCCTCCATCCCCTTTGATTGAGTAACTGCTACTATTCTTTTTTTCTTTTTAGTTTAACTGTACCTGGCTTATATATAAACTATGTCCCAATGGTCACTGTGTTTTATTGTACCTTGTTCTTTTTCCTCATAGCACTTAAGGCCATTTGAATTTTAAAGTTTAAATTTACAATGAGGTAGACTGGGACCACAATTGCAAAAATATTAGTACACATCACATGAAATAAAACATAAAACTTTTGTTTCAGTTATGCATATGTTTATACATATATATGTATGCATGCACACCTACATTAATCACAATGTTAATTGTATTTATTACTATAGTGAGGTAAAAAAAACTTGATAGCTACTGAGGTAGAGGGACCAGCCAGTATGAAGGCTTTATGGAAAGCTTGTCCAACCTGCAGCCTGCGGGCTGCATGTGCCCCAGGACAGCTTTGAACATGGCCCAACACAAATTCGTAAACTTTCTTAAAACAGTATGACAATTACGCATGGACCTTTTTTAGTTCATCAGGTATTGTGAGTGTTAGTGTATTTTACATGTGGCCCAAGACAATTCTTCATCTTTTATTGTGGCCCAGGGAAACCAAAAGGTTGGACACCCGTCTTATGGGGAGGAGGAAAGAGCTTTAAGAATCGTAGAGCGAAAGGCAGTCAGCCAGCTTTAGGCTGAAGTGAGCACTGGGAGGAGTGGTATGAAATGAGGTAGGAAATGTATACAATTTTCCTACATTGAACCTCCAACTGCCAACTTAAATCTTCCACCTCTGTTCTCATCATGGTTCATCACTGAGACAATATGAAAGAAGATCTCCCTGTTCAATTTTGTAAAACAGTCACTAAGAAAAATTAACAGTCACAGTAATGTGACTGTGAAATTAATTTCTAAACAAAGAATGTATTTTATAGTGAGAATGTATTACTTAAATAATTAAAAAATGAAAAATAAAACCAAGTTCATAAACCCTGGTGGGCCATTTTTTTGTTCCTTTCAATTCCTCCTTATAATGAAAAACTTTCAGGTTAGTTAGTAGTATTTAATTTTGCAAATCTCTTGGATATAAATCCAAAAGGAAATAGTACAAAGAGACCACTTAAGTCAAGTGTAGAGAAAACGATCAGGACACCTGAATTGTAGATGTGGCTCTTCCATTACCACCCAATTTCCTCACAATTTAACCTCTCTGGGCCTGCAAATTCCTTATGTGAAAAAGGTGGAGCAGGTGTTCAGTAAGGGCCCTTCATATTGTAAAAACTTATGATTCCGAGTAATTTTAGAATCATTTACATTTTAAATGTTGCAAAAATTAACCTAGTGTCTTATCAGCTATTTTTTTAAAAAAGAGGAAGTTACATGGTATATGATGAAGACATTATACAGTGCGTTTATATAGTACTTAGGTTGACCTGTACTTTGGACCGTGGCCTTTTCACATCACAAGAGATCAATATCTTGATAAATAACAAGCTTTCTGAAAAATAATGTTTAAACCTCAAATCACTTATAACTAAAGCTTGACAAATGGAAATGGCAAGTGAGTTGGCAACACAACTCACCTACAAGTTCTCCAATCATGAAAAGTAAGTACAGAACGGCAGCAATGGTCAATCTGGTTTTCACCTTTCTCTGCTTCAGCAGCTCTCTCCGTTTGCTGCAGTTGTCACAGGGGTCCGCCTTCAAACTCAGCTGACTGTTGCTCATAGGTAAGTCCTGGTCCAGTAAGGAATCGTCGTCGGCCTGGATGGCCGGGTGTGCCCCGTTAACAGGCCTTTCTGGGGTTTCAGAACCATCATCGGCCACCACAACTCGAAGTTTGTTAAAGCGAGACAGCCCCTCGTCCCCGACCTCCTCCGAGAAGTCAAAGGCGCTGGTGTCATTTAAAAAGAGCGGCGTGTCATCCTTTCTCAGCAGAGATTTGAGGCGCTTCCACGCGCCGGAGCCGGCCATGGCAGAGGCCGTGCGGCCGCGGCGCCGACAGGCTCGGTGGAGGCGGCCGGCCGGCAGCTCCTACTTCACTGGAGCGCCAGTTCTCGATGGCAAGGCCGCGCGTCTCTCCCCATCCTGTGGAAAACGAAACACGTTATAAATTATACGTGCTCCATCAGACCCAACAAGTTCCGAAACCCCAGGCGGCAGGGGACGCAGCGCCGGCTCGGAGGCGCCCGAGCTCCGCGAAGGGGCGGCGCGTCTACCTGGGGCGCTGCCCAGGGTCCGCCGCTCATCTCCCCGCCCCGGCCGGCTCGTTCAGCTCGGCCCGGAGTCGCGGAGGAGCGGCGCCGATCTCTCGCCTGCAGCGCCCGAAGCTGCAGGCCAGCTCCGCGGGTCTGACAGGTTCGAGGCCGGGCGCCCGCCGCGGCCGCCCCTCCCCGCCCAGCGCGAGGCCACGCGCGTGCGCCTGAGCGGCCGCGGGCGAGGCGCGCTAGGGAGGGGTCGACGCGGGGCCACGCAGGCCACAGCGCCGGACTGGGGCCCCAGCGAGGGGCGGGCCGGGGTCGCGCATCGCCTGCTTTAGCCCGTCACTCCTGTTCTTGCTGCTGGGCCCCACGCGCCCACTTCTGCCCGAGGGACACTCACAGGCGAAGCTCCAGTCTCCGGCACGGCCCTCCCGCTTTTCCTCCTCGTGAGATAGCTGGAACCGGGGTCAGCGGGCTCAGTGGGTAGAATCGAACGGGCCCGCCCAGGGCTGAGCCTTGTGGCCGGTGGTAGTTCGCTCCACCCAAGGAGGGCCTGGGGAGGAGAATCTTGGGTCGGACCTTGGTTGCGGAGGCTGGGCAGAAATCCAGTTTAGCGCTTTCTTGTTAAGTGGGAAGCCATGCAGCTATTTTTTCTCCTCGAGTTGCTACTCTCTGGCAAGTTGGCAAAATTTGCTGCACAGTCAGGTCAACTTGGAGAGGAGCAAAGTTTATTATGGTCGTCAGCAGTTCTGTGTCCTAATATATATTCACTATTGTTTTTTCAGCAAATATGTGTTGTTCTCTGTGTGCTCATTCCACGCTCCTTTTGCCTCCAAGTATTCCCAATATGGACCAAACCCAAGCACAGAAAATCTAATAGAGATACCTGTTCTGGCCTCTGGTTCTGTTTAACTAAACAAATAATTTAAAGTAATTAAATTTTGAGTAGTAGCTTCTAATTTAGATCTAAATTTTAATAGCAAATTGGAATGACAGTTACTGTCCCCCATCCAGTGATTCCCTGGATGTGTTTTAGGGGATTTGGGAGGTCTTAATTTTGGGAGGTCTTAAACTTATGTGCAAAATTTTGTGGGTATACGTATTTTCTTGAGTAAGTCCCTTAGCCTTCATCATATTCTCAAGTGAGGTTAAGACTTTAGATTTAAAACAAGAGCAACAACAAAACACTATCAGGAGACATCATCTTACATGTATTGACATCAAGCCCTTAGCTTCTACTGGAGTTGAATTGTAGTGCAAACTCCTATTTATCCAGTGTTTATAAATGTATTTTGACAACAGTTTACAGATTACTAGATTTCAATTTACAAAATATACAATAAGAAGTCATATGAAACATTATTTTCCTCCAAAGATGAAGATGACACTTTAGAATCTTACATACAGCAGGTGCAACAGCGCCAACTGCTGTTGGACCCTAGGGCAGTCCCTCACTTTTGACTGCCCACAGTATTCCTACAGAGCTATAATAGCCATGGAAGTCAGGCTAGGAAACCTGGATCAGAGATCCCATGGTTTCCAAGACCCAGAATATTCAATAATCAGGGCACTCAGGTCATTATCAGAGGAATGGAGCGAGCTTACTGAAGGTTGCTTTCCTCACCCCAAATTTTTTAATCCACCCAGTTTTGAAGTAGATTAAAAAAAATTGTTTATTATACTCCCTGAAATTCTAATGAGAGATACAAATGAATAAAGTAAATATTTCAGGAGTGTGATCACTCTCTTTAGTATAAATTCTTCAAGTGAGATTTCCATTTATAGAAAGGAGATAGACATTTTCAAGAAAAGTTGAGGCAACTGTGGATTCTTTTCATTTTTTTTTTATTTTTTGTTATTTACAGTAAACTTTGCTGGGAAGGATTACAGTCTGCATCCCAATTTATTTTAACTATTTTGTACCAATGGGTACCTGGAAAGAGTGATGGGAAGACAGCAAAAATTGGTGATTTTAAGATATGTCCAAAAATTCTGTGATTTACGAGGGCTGTCTGGAAAAATCCAGACATAACTTCCTTTAGTTTTCATATTACGTGGCTGGATACTTTCCGGACAGCCCTCGTACTTCCCATCAAGAATGAGGTGGAGCTGAATTCCCTCTCTCATTGAGTATGGGCTGCTCTTAATGAATAGCTTATGGCCCATAATGAATAGAATCTGGCAGAAGTGACAGTGTATGACTTACAAGATTAGGTCATAAAAGGCATTGCAGCTGCCTTCTTGTTCTCACTTTAGGATCACTTGTACTGGGGGAAGCCAGAGCTGCCATGTCCTGAGGAACTCGAGGAGCCCCACGGAAAGGCCCGTGTAATGAACAGCTGAGGCCTCCTGCCAATAGCCATGGAAGTGAGCCATGTTGGGAGTGGATCCTCCACCCATCCTTAAGCCTTCAGATGACTGTAGCCTAGGCAATGTTGACTGAAACCTCATGAGAGATCCTGAGCAGAAGCACCCAGGTAAGCCACTCCCAGATGACTCAAACAGATTATGAGATAGTGTGTATTGCTTTAATATGGTAAACTTGGGGGTACTTTGTTTAGCAGTAAATAACTAGTACTATAATCTATATCAACTTTCTTTTGTACCAGGAAAGACACTTATTCTTTAATCACATGAGCTCTTGTTCCTAGGTCTGCCCTTGGGTTAGTGGCATGATTTTTATCATTGAGCTTTAAAATGTGCTAAATACATAGACTTCTGTGAGTAGTCTTGGAATGTAACCATCATTTGCAACCTTATTTCTTATATATTCAGAGTTTATAATGATAGACAAACTTTTGGAACATAATTCGATTATAATCTGGGTACTGCCTTTAGTTCTGCTAGCTATTGCTCAGTATATCATTCTGTTATAAAAGACATCATATTTCTAGTGTAAAGAGATTTTTTTTTTTTTTGCATGGGAAAATGTAAAACGTTGCCAACCATTTAGATGAGACATATCCAACCAGTGGCCCAGGACGGTTTTGAATGTGGCCCAAGACAAATTCTTAAAACATGAGATTTTTTTGTGACCTTTATTTTTTCTTTTAGCTCATCAGCTATTGTTAGTATTTTATGAGTGGCCCAAGACAGTGCTTTTCCAATGTGGCCCAGGGAATCCAAAAGGTTGGACACTGCTGATTTAGACCATTGCTTAACCAGGTAACCCATAAGACACAGATTGTTTACGTAACAGCAAAAGCCTTTAAGTTCAATTGCAAGACATATACCTCTGGGTAATTAACTGCAATGGACTGCAAAACCTGTTTTCTGGCCCAGATGTCTCTTGGAACAAATAATGCTAAAAATAATGTTACAGCCAACATTTACTTAAACTTTGTTTATGTGCCAAGCACTATGCAAGGGACCTAACTTACACTAGCTCATTTAATCCTTAGAACATCACTATGAAGAAGGTAGTGATTCAAAGCATGGGTCTTGGAATCAGACTGCTTGTGTTTGAATCCTGGCTTTACTATTTACAGTCATATAATCTCTGGCAAACTGTTTAACCTCTTTGTGCTTCAATTTCCTTGTGAAATTTCTCTTGGAAATGAAAAAAAATAAGTGGAAACCTTTTCTAAATTGAAATATGGGAAAAGGTGCCGCTTAGTTGGCAGTTTCAAATGCATATTCCCCATCCTGAGAGCTACTCTCTCTCTCGGAGTATATAGGTTCCTACAGGATGTTTTTGGAATGTGTTCTCTTATCTTTTTTAGGAAGGATGAAAGCTGTTGCATGCATATGAACAAGGCTACTTGCGTGGTGTTATACACATGGATTACTGGTAACAAAGTAGCTGGAGGTTCAGTTTAGCCCCTTCTCCAGGGGAGGAGAAGGACTCGAAATAGTTTGAGAATTATCCAAGGACAAGCAGATTACCTCTTGGACAGGGAGGAGATAAAGGAAAGAATCTCTGGCCTGGGAGTCCATCTGTCTTGTCCGGCAAACCTGTGGGTCAAAACCTACTCAGTCAGGTTCATTGTTTTCATACTTTTGTTTTTGTCCTCCTTTAGTTTTAAAACTAAACATTCCTATGGATTCTGCTAGCCATGTCTGGCTGAAAAGGGGTGGGGGAATAGGAGGTCCCAGCTGGGACAGGGGTTCGAGGACTGAACACACCAGCTCTGGAGACGGGTGGTGGTAGCTGGGCTGGGAGAACTTGAAGATAAGAGTGAAAGACTGACTTTGGGAATGCTTCATCACAGATAAGAGCACCACCTGAGTACTTGGCGAACCTGGTTCAGCTGCTGATTTTGCCATCCATTCACTGTGATCCCTAGCAGCATACTATTGCTGAGACAATTTTCTTGTCTGTATAAGTAGAAAACAATATTTGCCTTACCTATTTCATAGAGACACTATAAGAATCCAATGAAAGTTTGTATGTGAAAGTATCCCCTTACCTACTTTACTGGAGAGAGCTCTTAAAGACCATGCTACCTGAATAGGCTGACGAGACATACTGTTTTAAATGGGACAGAAAACAGCAGTACTGTCTCATTTCAAACGGTATGTATGTTCAGCCTATTGACACCTTAAATTTAGTCCAGTGAGACTAGGCTGACCATACGTACTGTTTAAAATGGGGCAGTACCATTGTCTTCTGTACCGTTTGAAATGATATGTCGATCAGCCTGTATCTGAAGCCAAACTATAAAACAAGGGTACAGGAAAATGCTGGTTATGTAGAATCCTCCATTTGTATCTGTCCCTTTTTAGGATTGCTAAACTCTAGTCCTTGGCTAATTAACGATGTGTTCAGACTTGTTTAGAGCTCTAGATCATCGCAACACATGTTATTGTTAAGATTATTTCATTTCTCTCCTAATCTGTTTTTTGTCCATAGCACCTAACATCATGGATTAATGTAAGAAAATATTTTCATCATAGAGTTAATTCATAATTTTAAGTTTCCTTCTATCAGACATTTTTATTTCTTCACACTGGTATGTAAGGTCATGTCTAAGAAATTCTTAGTGGTGAGATCATTCTATCTCATGATGATTGGAGATTATTAATACACTAATAGTTTATATTTAAACTAAACTTATTTCAAAGAACATTGTAATGTTTATGAATTAAAACACGACGAAGAAGCAACTGCAGACAAAGTGACTCTTTTGTGGCCTCTAACAACTAGGTAGCTTTAAACAATGAAGGCTATTGTGTAAGAATGCCCTCCTAGGGTTATTGTGAGGATTAATTAGATTAAAATCTTCAAAGTGTTTTGAGTTTTTCTCAGAATTCTTTTATAAATAAAGATAGCATTAATATTTTTTAAAAGTATCCTTACATTGGTCCTACCAGAACCAAATGTAACAAGTTCACCTGCTATTTAGCTCCCTATTTTCCCTGAAGCAAAAAAAACGAAGACTAGGCCAACCTAATTACCTTGAATGTGGTGGTTTTTTTTTTTTTTTCATTTTTAAAAGCTTTGTGTATGATAAATTTAATACCTAATACATTTATCTTTCAGAAAGCATGCCCAAACTAACATTCTCACTATTCATGCAGTGCCTAAATATCTTCACCAACAGTCTTTAAAATTGTTTAAGTCTTGGACAATTTTATATTTGAAAAACATTGCATTGTTTTTTTTGGTTTGCTTTTTCTAGTAGCTAGCAAGATTTATTTTTTTATTTCTTATTGTGTATTAGCATTTTAACATTTTTTTCTTCTATGAATAGTTTTTAAACTGGCTACAGAGCACACATGACTGACTAAAATTTAGTACCCTAATCACAAAGATCTTGGTGTATGCCTCATGTGACACACTAATGCCTCATAATCACTATGCCACGTGATAATTAGATATAAATTACTGTAATTATTACAGCTGTTTTTTACAGACCAACAAAGTTTTACTCTCCTCTTTGTTATTTATATTTTAATAACTCACATTCTGCTCACTTGCAAATAGGGTTTAAAGCAGCCTTCTTTTTAGTAATTCTTTGTTATCTCCAAATATTATAAATGTTGTAAGTTTTACCTGATATCAGCTACTGTTTAATCCTCATTGTATGTATAGACACACACTCAGACACCAGATAAAAGACAGGGGACTTTGATCCAGCTTTCCAACAGCTGAGGTTCCTTGGGAACTCCTTTTCCTCAGTCTCCTGGTCTCCTCTGATCCTAAACCTGTCCCCAGTGAACCTCCTACCCCATTTTGTCCCCTCCCCTGACCCAGAAGGAGCTGAACCACTCTGATTATTCTGAGTGGTGGGCGTGAGGCAGCAGAAATTCTGGAGCAGACCCAGGTGAGGTCTAGGGAACAGTAGTATAAGAGGCCCATTGTAAATGAGGAACGTGTCTGGCAGTTGACCAACTGTCCTGGTTTACTTGGGATGGAGGGGTTTCCAGGACATAGGACTTTCAGTTTACTGGGATTAATTTGCCTCTCAGTAAGAGCAGATTTTGGAACCCTGATAGTGGCTGAGTCTTTGCTGGACAGGGAGAGAATCTTCACTGGGAAAAGACACCTTATTCCTTTTGGGCCCTGCAACACATTGTACTCTGTGTTCTCAGGGAATTCTCTGGACATGACTCCTATTACGTTGAAATGGAAGATGTCAGAGGTGTCCAAAAGGTAGGCCAGCCACACCCAGGGAAGGCCCCCAAGGCACTATCACTCTGTTAGAGCCACTGAGGTGCCAGGGCAGCTCGTTCTGTAGCATTCCAGGTATGGAAACTATTATACACTTGAGGATCAGGCTGGAGAAATCAGTGTATGCCAAACTGCCCTGAGAGATTGATTATGTTACTGTGTGGTTGATACCTTAATTATCCTGGGGGATACATAACCTTTCCTGTTGCCCTGGATGCCCCCTTCATAGAACCAGTGATGCGAGAAACCAACTTTTCTTAGAACTAGAAGAAAGGTGTTTGGGAGTTTTAAAGGACATTGTTGCAGGCCTCATGGCCTCTCCTCACCTTCTGTGCTCCTGTTTCTCTCCTGGGATGCATGTCCTCATCCTGGGCATCTGGCTAACTCCTGTTCAGCCTTAAAATCCAGTAGATTCTGCCTAACTCCCTCCTTCCTGCCTCCCTCCTCTCCCCTTCCCTTCTGTCTTCTTCCTTCTCCTCTCTCCCCTTCCTTTTTTCTTCACCAAACATTATTTGAATGCTTATCATATACAGTCACAAAACTCGGCACTGGAGCTCTATAGTGTTAGATAAGGCAAAGTCTGATGATAGCCCATCACCCAGTAGTTCTGTATACACACCCCAAGTTCTCAATCTTTATCACTGATTTTTCCCTAGATTACATGCAGACTGTTGATATCTATATAAAATTTTAAAGTGAAAATGCAAAATAATGACTCTTTTTTCTCAGTTGAATTTTAGTCTAGTTTTCCTGGAATCATTCTCCAGGCCCCATCAGGTGAAGTCTGCAGATAACCAACTCTGTCCGTTGTGTACTGATTTTTATAGTCTAGGGCAGAAAATTCACTTAATATCACTCTGGCTGTCTTTAGTCCTCCCAGTTATGCTTAGTTCTAACCTCACAGCTCAGAGCTCTGTTTTTATTTTATAAATAGTTTTGATATTTTTATCCCAAAGTGTATTACATTGTACTTGCTTATTTGTCAGTTGTCTGACCTTGTGCTCAGATTTATAGGCTCTTCTGACTAGCTCAAGGATTGGCAAACTTTTTCTTTAAAGGACCAGATAATAAATAGTTTTAGCTTTGCAGCAAATACCCCAGTGTCGGTTGCAGTTGCTTGACTCTGCTGTTGTGTTGTGTTGTGTTATGGCTGTGTTTCCATAAAACTTTATTTATGGACACCGAAGTGTGAGTTTCATATAATTTTCATGTGTCATGAAATATTAGTCTCCTTTAGATTTTCCCCCAATCATTTAAAAATGTAAAAATCACTCTTAGCACATGGGCTGCACAAAAACAGGCACAGGCCAGGTTTGGCTTGGGGACTGTAGTTTGCTGACCCTGATCTAGGCCTATCAATAGCTAGACATGTTGTTACAGATTTTGGTACACATGTCCTCCTTCAGATCATTTTTATACATCTTAGTGAGTTCTGTCTTAGTGCAGGTGCTTGAGGCTCTTTATTCTATGATCCCTGCTTCCCAACATACTATTAAGGTAGCAACATTGTCATGTTCTGGTGAGAACACTCTTTCTTATTCATTGCCTTCTCACTGTGTCCTCACCTGGTGGTAGGGACTAGAGAATTCTTTGGGGTCTTTTTTATAATGCACTAATTCCCTTTATAGTGGCTCCCTCTTCTGACCTAATCATCTCCCAGCAGCTCCACCTTCAATCACCACCGTATTGGGCATTAGGATTCCAACATGTGAATTTGGGGAGCGGAGGAAAGGAGAACAAAGATTTTTAGACCATAGCAAAGCCTGTATAGCAGACACTTTGCTATGTAAGGTACATGTCTTAGGCCAAAGAAATGTATCCATAGTTTTTAAAATTAAGACTTTGGGGAGTTAGTGGAGGAGGCATTTGGGGAGGGGCTGTGGATGTTGGGAAAATGGAGAGAAAGGAAAGAAAAGAGGACTTCCTGTGAAGTACTGCCCTGGGCCCATGGGTCAGGAGGAGGACATTGGGTATGATGGGGAATACAGGGGAAGATTAATGAGACTCTTATATACCAAGATAGAAGTGATGATGTGGAACCAGAAGAATTTTTCCCATCCATCAGACTTGTTTGGAAAGACATTGGCTTTCCCTGAGCTGCCTTAAGCTAGATAGAAACTTGATATTTTGGCTCCTAGTCTATTGCTCTTGTAGGACTTTATCTGTGTCTAAATCCAGATCATCACCTCACTACTATAATGCTATATTTACTATTTTTTTTTAACATACCAATGTGTTACACAAAATATTACCGCTCTATTAACCATACCAAGGGACTGAACCATCCACGCTGTTACCATGCCATTTTCCAAAAGCAATAGATTTTATCTCTGCTTACTAAATTACACCTCCAGTAAAGTCTCACCTCCCTAAGAATGCTCCCAGAGCATCTTTGAGAGCCCTCACAGTCTTCATTTACTCACAGCTTCCTACTTGACTCCAGCAAACACCTGATGGCTTCCTTTGGATTTAACTTTTGCCGGAATCACTCACTGAAAGTGGCTTACCCTGTCATTTCAAGTCTCCAGGGGACCTCACACTTGTTCCCTCCTCATCCCAGCTACGTTAAAATCTCGTCAGCCCAAGACCACAAGAACAAGCTTGTAGTCTGACAAAATCAGACTTACTGATTCTTACAAAGAATGGGTGCACTCCAGAACTGTCACGTGCCACCCTCCGCAGGAGACCTCTAGCAGCCGTATTCTTATGGATATGCTTAGGTTAATTACAGAACTAACTTTCCTCATGTGTCTACCGGAGGAGTTAATGCACCAGAAATCAAAGCTAATTTCAAGAGAGCAGACTGAGGGCTTCAGAAACTTCTGGGTCTGGGCTCTCCCATGTGACTCCTGTATCCTGGGACTGTAGTAGTCACCCAGGACAATGACATAATCCCATCTGTAGGCAGAGTTCCTCTCTCCCCTTCCATTCTTCTCTCATAGGATTCAGTTCCAGGGACTGTCACAAAGACTTAAACATCTGATGCCTTCACCCGTGGGATTCCTCCCTCATACTCCTCATCCTCACGTCAGGCACTTAAACCCTGCTGCAGGCCGGGGTAGGGGTGGGTTGGTGCCTCCATTGCTACCACCAATGGCAAATGGCATCTGTTTCTCCTGCTTCCAGCTTCTGGTTTTGCTTTAGGACCCTGAACCTGCTTCAGCTAACACTCTTGAGGCAGCCCCATTCTATCAAATCCCTTCAGGTTGAAATCTGAGAAGCAGTAGGGCCTGGTGAGGTTTCCTGACTTTGTGGTTTGACCTGTCTGTCTAACTCTCTGTTTGGCTAGCACCAGTTCCAGGGATGACAGAGATAGCTAAAGGTAAAGGCACTAATGATACCTCTGTGGTTTATTAGTTGTTTTCAAAGGCATGATTTAATTTGATTCTCTTTCAGATCTGTGAGATAGATAGTTGTTATTCCTTTTTGAAGAGATAAGACACTAGGGCATGTGAGGTTAAGTAATGTGTTTTCAGTCACAACATTAATTGGCAGCAGAACCATGATATGAACTGAGGTATTCTGTCTCCTGGAGGAGTTTATCTGTATCTAATTCCAAGTTATTACTAAACTACTATATTTCTGTAATTAAAACCTTATTTGTAGCAACCACATGGTGTTACCACAAAAGATGACTCATTATTAGCAGCACACTGAGATTGTTCAATAGCCAAATGCCGTATTTAATTTTCATCCATATGTTGAATTTATTGATTTAAACCAGATATTTCAAATTTATTAGCATGAAAAGTCAATTGATAATATCTATAGTTGATAAGCCAAGAAAAAGATGTGTAAATACATTATATACAGTTTTAGTGGCAATCAACAGCAGAACTTAACAACAACTCAGTAATTTGTGTGGGAGTGGTGGGGTTGATGGGGGTGGGTGGTGGGAGATTTTTGTCTCATTTTAGATTCTTCTGTACAGTCTGAATTTTAAAAATGTGCAAGTATTCTATAAATTAAAAAGTTTTAAAATAGAAAAAAGAAATAAGTGTGTATCAGTGAGTGATTGCTTAAATAGTTATATGTAATACTATGTAGCCAATAGAAAAAAATGAGTACATCTATACAAATTTTAAGAAAAACATTGCAGAATGATATGGTTTTGATAATACCATTTATTTCAAATAGTGTGTGTGTGTGTGTGTGTGTGTGTGTGTGTGTAGGTAGATCAGTATATATGTACACTAAAATGAGAGGATACATAGCAGAGTGATATCAAAGTGGAGAGGAGAGAGACTTTTATTATTTATTATATATTTCTGCGCTTGTCTATACTGTTTGATTTTTTCAAGGAGTATGCACTAAAAATGAACATTTATGGAATATTCTGCAGGTTCCAAGCTAAACTGATTGTGTTTCCCTTTTCTTTTTTTTGTCATGGAAGAGACAAGTGTGATTGTATTGTGTTATGTACGAGGGTCAGGATCTTACACTGACTTGTAGTGAGGGACTTCACTGATTCTTGGCTCCTTAGTATTGTTACAAAAGGGAAGTTTGTGAATTGAATTGCTTTACTCTTGTGACTTAATGTCACCACTGACCTGACCAAAACTCTGCTTTATGTTTCTTTTTATGTTAGATTTCCTTCCTCTGCTTGGTTTTGAGCAAATATCACTAAAGGTAAGTGGGATTTACATCTCCAAATCCAGTATCTGATGATTATAACAAGGTTATCCATTCTACACTTTGGAGTCCTGACTAACCCTCATGTTTTTTAGAATCTTTTTAGCAATTCAGTTATTTTTGTATTTTATTTTATTGTGGAAAGAACACAACATGAAATTTACCCTCTTTACAAAGTTTTAAGGGTTCATTATTGTTGACTATAGGTATAATGTTGCACAGCAGGTCTCTAGAACTTCATCTTTTTTTAAATTAAAGAAGTTAAATTTATACACACCTTAAGATAAGTTAGGAAATTTGTATTAGAACAAAACAAAACAAAGAATGGATCCCACAAATTACAGAG
The DNA here is from genome assembly GCA_004026885.1 of Lyroderma lyra. Taxonomy (NCBI): domain Eukaryota; kingdom Metazoa; phylum Chordata; class Mammalia; order Chiroptera; family Megadermatidae; genus Lyroderma; species Lyroderma lyra. Next base: position 17,861 of record PVJL010003430.1, on the reverse strand, counting down.
ATTTTGTTAATATGCAAACTGTCAGTCTAAGTTTGACATATTCAATCTAGTTAATTGATGTGCTTTAGTGGTAATTTCTCTAACAAAATTCATTTGGAAGATGAGTGATATAGTTACTCCCTGGACAAAGATGGCAAGTGTTATATTATTGTAAGGAAGTAGAATATAGTTCCTGGTTATCTTACTGTTCTGGCTTATCAAAGTTCACAGAATGAATATAGGAGGTTCTGCCATGTCCAGTGAGGTTAGGCAGATGTAATAGAAGGTGCACTAGATTGATAGATATTTTCATCATACGAATCTGTTGGTTCTCTTCATCTCCATCAGGAAAAATATATAGAGAATGGTAGATTTCCACAGAATAATCGAATCTCTGATTATTACTGAGCAATTTTTATGTCCAGCTACAGAGCCATTTCATAGATTATATTGTCCTGTGTATCCATGCTTTCAGTCCAAATGCTGTCATATCTGTGTTTCCCATTTGCCAAGGCATTTTAGTTCCAGGCCAGCCTCTGATAACATCACTGGTTGAAATAGCTCCAGATCTTCTGTGGGTTTTCTTTTGACCATGAGTAGTGGGCTGGCCTTTAAATTCCCACCTTTTCATGATGCCTTGAAAACCTTTACCAGTGACATTCACATACTGCCCTGCGCAAAAATGACCAGCATAAAGAGGGAATGCTAGCTCCATTGCATCATTATCTGTTACATGAAAGGTTTTAACTTTTTGTTTTGAAGGCAATTCACAAAATTCCAGTATGGATGTAGGTGTATGAAAACATGATACAGTTTTTCTTCCTACAGTTAGGACTGCCATTTTTTTCACTATTGTTTTTCTTATATCTGAAGCAGTGTCACCATACGCTTTTGACCATCCTTGGTACATAAAAGGCATTATTCCTAGCTTCAGTGCAAAAAGGCCAACTCTAGAGGAACCTGATTCCCAAGGATGTATAGGCCAGGCTACATCTTTCAGAGCACACAGTTTACTTGTCAGTTGGGCTTTTTTTTTTCTTCCAATCAGGGACCAACTGCTTAACAAATAGGACATTTTCTTTAGAAAGATGGTCATCCTATCACCAGTTACCACTTTTGCTGTGGAGACTTCTAACCAAAAGCCAGATGTTCTGTTTCCTAAACCCTGAACAACATCCAGGCTGCCTACACTGCCACCTAGTACCAGGGCCCTAGCCTGTGCCAGCAGCCTTCTACCATGCATGAATTGGCAGGGGCAGGATTGGAGAGTTTGGCTGACTGTACTTCTAGGCACCCTACCACTCTGCTTTCAGGGCTTTCCAATGCCACCACCACCTGTCAGCCTCCAGGAGCCTGCCTGCCAGCTATCTGCCAATTAGAACTTATTCCCCTTGCTTAAGTGACACCTACACCCATTGATTAGTAACTTCCCATTTCCCCTCTCCTCTAGTCCCTGGCAACCACCATTCTACTTTTTATGAATTTGACAAATTCTATGAATTGGACAAATGTCTTTCTATGACTGGCTTATTTTACTTAACATAATGTCCCCAAGGTTCATCCATGTTATTGCATATTGCAGAATGTTCATCTTTTTAAAGGCAGGATAGTATTCCATTGTATGTATATACTGCCTTTTCTTTATCCATGTATCTATTGTTGGACATTTAAATTGTTTTCAACATCTTACTATTGTGATAATGTGTCAATGAACACAGAAATGCTAATATCATTAAGATCCTGATTTCGGTTCTTTTATTTTTATTTTATTTATTTATTTATTTATTTTTTGCTTTGTATGTGGGTAGCTCCCTGACTGGGAATCGAACCCAGGCCGCAGTGCTGACAGCACCAGCGCCGAAGCCTTAAGTCACTACACCATCAGGGAACTCCCAAGATCCTGATTTCAGTTCTTTTAGATAAATCCCCAGAAGTGGGATGTCTGAATCATATGTAGTTTTATTTTTAATTTTTTGAGGAACTGCCATACTGTTTTCCATAGCAGTTGTACCATTTTGCATTCCCATCAACGTTGTGCAAGAGTGCCAATTTCTCCACAGTCTTGCCAACATTCTTATCTTTACATTTTTGACAATGACCATCCTGACAGGTGTGAGGTGATACCTCATTATGGTTTTGATTTGCATTGCTGTGATGATTAGTGACATTGAACATTTTTTATATATCTGTTGACCACTTTTATGTCTTTGGAAAAATGTCTATTCAAGTCTTTAGCCCATTTTTAAATTGGGTTATTAGTTTTTTACTATTGAGTTGTAGGAGTTCCTTATATTTTTGAGATTACCCCATATCAGAGTTACAGTTTGAAAATATTTTTTTCCATTTCTTAGGTTGCCTTTTCAACTTGTTATTCTGTGCAAAAGATTTCTGTTTTGATGCAGTCCAACTTGTTTATTTTTGTTTTTGTAGCCTATATTTTTGGTGTCAAATGAAATCCTTGCTAAGATCTGTTTCATGAAGCTTTCCCCCCTGTTTTCTTCTAGGAGTTTTACAGTTTCAGATTTTACATTTTAAATCTTTCATCTGTTTTGAGTTGATTTTTGTGTAAGCTATAAGATAAGGGTCCAATTTCATTCTTTTCTCTGTGGATGTCCAGTTTTCCCACTACCGTTTGTTGAAGGGACTGTCTTCTCCAAATGTGTATTTTTGCCAACCTTGTCAAAGATTAGTTGACCATATGTTTATGCATTGACTTCTGGGTTCTCTATTCTGTTCCATTGGTCTATATGTCTATCTTTATGCCAGTACCATACTGTTTTGATTACTGTAGCTTTGTAATTATTTTGAAATCAGGAAGTGTGATGCCTGTAACTTTGTTTTTTCTTAAGATTGATTTGGTCATCTGTGTTTTTTTATGGCTCCATATAAATTTCATAATTTTTTTTCTATTTCTGTAAAAAATGTCATTGGGAATTTGATAGGGATTGCGCTGAATCTATAGATAACCTTGTAAATTTTATAATATTAAATCTTTTAATCCATGAAATGTGAGATATTTTATTTAATATCTTTCATCCCTGTTTTGCAGTTTTCATCTCCTTAGTTAGGTTTATTCCTAGGAATTTTATTCTTTTTGGTGAGGTTGTAAATGGGATTGATTTTCTAATTTCTTTTTCATACAGTTCATTGTTAAGTGTATGGAAATGCAACTGATTTTTGTATGTTGATTTTATATTTTGCAACTTACTGAATTAATTTATTCTAACAGTTTTTTTTTTAAATTAAGTTTTTAGGCTTTTCTATACATAAGGTCACATCATCTGCAAACAGAACATTTTACTTCTTCTGTTCTGATTTAGATGCTTTCTATTTTATTTTATTTTTTGCTTGCTTCTGTGGCTAGCATTTCAAATACAATGTTGAATAAAAGTGGTGAGAGTGGGCATCCTTGTCTTGTTCCTGATCTTAGAGGAAAAGCTTTCAATTTTTCATTTCTGAGCATGATGATGTTAACTGGGTTTTTCATATATGGAGTTTATTAAGTTGAGGCAATTTGCTTCTATTCCTATTTTGTTGAGAGGTTTTATCATGTAAGGGTATTGAATTTTGTCTAATGATTTTCCTGTATCTATTGAAATTATCATGTAAGTTTTATTCTATATTCTGTTAATAGGGTGTATCACATTAATTTTCATGTGTTGAAGCATCCATGCATCCCAAGGATAAATCCCACTTGACCATGGTATGTGATCCTTTTAATGTGCTTTTGGATTCAGTTTGCTAGTATTATGTTGAGTATTTTTGCATGTATATTCATCAGGGATATTGTCCTGAATTTTCTTTTCTTGTGGTATCTTTGTATTCAGGGTAATGCTAGCTTCATGAAAAGAGTTTAGAAGCGTCTCTCCTTAAATTTTTTGGAAGAATTTGAAAAGAATTGCCATTAATTCTTCTTTAAACATTTAGTAGAATTTACCAGTGTAGCCACCTGGTCCTAGGATTTTCTTTTCTTGGTAACTGACTCAATCTCCATAGTAGTTATTGATTTTTTCAGACTTTTTATTTCTTCATGATTCAGTCTTGATAGGTTGTATGTTTCTAGGAATGTATCTATTTCTTCTAGTTTATGTAGTTTTTTTGTGTGTGTAATTGTTTAGGGCAGTCTTTTATGATCTTTTTTATTTCTGTGGCATGAATTGTAACATTTCTTCTCTTCATTTCTGATTTTGAGTATTCTCTTTTTATCTTGCTTAGTCTAACTAAGGGTTTATTGATTTTATTTTTTTTAAAAATATTTACTCTTAAGTTTTATTGATTTTCTTGTATTGCTTTTCTATTTTCTGTATCATTTATTTCTGCTTTAATTTTTATTTTCATCCTTTTGCTAACTTTGGGCTTAGTTTTTCTTTTTCTAGCTTTGAGGTGTGAAATTATGTTGTTTATTTGAGATCTTTCTTCTTTTTTAATGGAGGCCTTTATGGCTATGAATGCCCTCTTAGTACTGCTTTTTCTGTAGTATTAAGTATTGACTGCAGAATGCTGTGTTTCCGTTTTTGTTTGTCTTGAAGTAATTCTAATTTCCTTTTTGATTTATGCTTTGACCCAGTGGTTGTTCAAGAGTGTGTTGTTTAATTTTCATATATTTGTGAATTTTCCAGGTTTTTTTTGTTGTTGATTTCCAGTTTTATGCCATTGTGGTTGGAAAAGATACTTGGAATAATTTTAGTCAGTCTTCTTAACTTTGCTAAGACTTGTTTTGTGACCTAATATGTAATCTTTCCTGGAGAGAGAACTGTGTGTCCTTGAGAAAAGTATGTATTCTGCTGCTGTAGAATGTTTTATATGTAGCTGTTAGGTCAGTTTGGCACATGGTGTTATTCAAGTTCTCTGTTTCTTTACTGATTCTCTATTTGGATGTTCTGTTACTGAAAATGAGGTAATGAAGTTTTCTACTATTATTGTATTGCTGTCTATTTCTCCCTTCAGTTCTGTCAGTTTTCTTTGACATATTTAGGTGCTCTTATGTTGGAGATATATGAAGGCTGTCTGGAAAAACTTCAACCATAAATGCCTCTATTTTTCACATTACATGGTTGGGCACTTTCCGGGCACCCTCATATAAATATATAAACACACACACACACACACACACACACACACACACACACACAGAGGCTGTCTGGAAAGTATCCATCCAGGCGATATGAAAAATAGAGGTACTTATGGCTGGATTTTTTTCTGGAAAGCCCTCGTATATGTAGTCCAGAAAAACATCAGCCGTTGTCAATATAATGAGGATGGTGTGCAGCTGGATACTTTCCGGACAGCCTCGTGTGTGTATATATGAGGGTTGTCTGGGAAAAAATCCAGCCATAAATGCCTCTGTTTTGCATATTACATGGCTGGATACCTTCTGCACAGCCCCCCATCCCCCACATATATATAGAGGGTGCCAAAAAATGTATACACATTTTAAGAAAGGAAAAAACTGAATTAGAATTGTAATACTCAATGTATACTGATAGCAGAAGATGAATACAAGTCACATTTGACTTCTGCCATTACAAAAGGTGCTCAGTTGCTACTGTTAATATTTATGTAATACGTAGATAACATCGCTTAAAATGTGTATACATTTTTTTGGCACCCATGGTATATTTATAATTGTTGTATGTTCCTGATACATTGATGTTCCTTCCTTATATAATGTCCCTTTTTTTTCTCTTGTGATGGTTTTTTAATTTAAAGTCTGTTTTGCCTGATGTAAGTATACCCACCCTTGCTCTCCAGGAGTCCTAATATTATGTAAGAAGTCTAATTACCCTGAGGCCAACATGCTAGAGAAGCTAAGTGTAAATGCTCTTGTCAACTGTTCCCACTTAGCCTGCTCTTCTAGCCAAGATACTAGACCAGTGGTTCCCAACCTTTTTACACTTGTGTACCCTTTTTAAACTCATTTCTATAAATTGTACCCCTTGTTTTTAAAACAGCTGTTTTAAATATTGACACTTTTGTTGGGTGCCTATCTTAATGTAAAATAGTAGAAATGAGGTAATAAGTTAGGAAAGAAAAATTACTACACTAAAAGTACAAACCACAGATTTAATTTTACAATATTCTTAACAGTTAAATATTGATAATGATGATCAAGTATTTAAAAAACTTTTAATTTATTATTAATAATATTTTTGTTACCTGAAAAGTCTGTAATATGTTATAGAGGTCACTGGCAAATTCAAACACTGTTAGTGAGATCGTTGAGCTTGCTCTGATAACTTAGTTTCTTGAAATCAGGCTCAAAACATGCAAAATACAGTCTTAAATCCTGACTTGCATTAAGCTTGTTGTGGTACTTATTTTTTATGAAGATCTAAGAAGAAAAAGCTCTCTCCACTAGTTCAGTGTTAGTAAATGGCAAGAGGTATTTGAGTGCCTTCTCACTGAGCTGTTTGAATTCCTCACTGACATCTACCCAGAAGGTAATAAAATGCTTTCTTTTAAAATCAGAATTTAAGGAAGAATCAGTTGAAAGTTTGATTTACTGCTCTTTTTAATTAATTGATAATCTGGCTTCTGTGAAGAATTCTTTATTGAAGGGATCTGCAATAGAGTTTTCTTTTCCATGTTGAAGAAAGTACTTACAAAAGGATACTTTAAGACCTTTCAAGTGACTTAAAATATTCTCTTTCACATTTGGGATAGGTGCAAGTCATTCTCAGATAAGAAGTTGTGCAGAGTTTCCAAAACTTCAGGCTGACCTCTTTCAATACATGCTTTCCAAAAGTCCAATCTTTAAATCATTGACTCAGTTTTGTTGATTACTTTGAATATAGTGAGTGAGCTGTTTTGAAGTCCCAGGTTGAGTTTGTTTATTTCTAGAAAAATATCTGATACATATGCAAGACTTTGAAGCCAATACTGAAACTTTGGAGCAATGGGGAAATGATGGTCTTCAAAAAATACCTGGACTTCATGTCTGAGTTCAAACATCCGTGTAGTATTTTGCCATGGGCTACCCACCTTACCTCCATAGGCAAAAGGAATGTGCTGTGAATGCTGTTCATTTCTTAACACAGTGCTTTAAATAATCTAGAGTTTCATGGTTGTGACTTAATAAAATTTACAACTTTTACAGCCTCATCAATAACATCTTCCAGTTCACTATAAAGAGGCTTAGATGCAAGACTTTATCTATGATGCAGCATTGACTCCATGGTACATGGGGAGCTACTTCTTTAATTTGGCCACATAGGCCTATAAAACAACCTGACATAGGCTTGCCTCTGTCAGTGCATACACCACAACAATTCGACCAACTAATGTCCTTTTCAATGAAATAACCATTGATTGCATTAAAAATATCTTTGTCTGTGGTATAATCTGCTATGGGTAACAAAGCAACAGGTTTTCCTCAATTTTATTTCCTACCAAGTACCTCCTGGTGATCAACAAAATAGATAAATCAGCAATATCTACACTTTCATCGACCTGAATGGAAAAGAATTTACTTTTTCTAATTCTGTCTACTACTACAGCTGCAACATCATCACACATTTTCTGAATTTGTCGAGACATTGTATTGTTTGAGAAAGCAATAGTATTGATTTTGTGGCCATGTTCTTCCCAGGATACACAAAAAATGGTATCTTTAATGCAAGGAGAAATTAAATCTTCAGCTATTGTGTGGTTTTTACTACATTTAGCTATGTGATAAGCAATACAGTATGAAGCCTCAACTGCATTCTCATTGTCTTTTTTTCCTGACATCATGTATGAAATAACAGTTGGATGCTTTTCTAAGCACTGAAAATAATGTATTATTTGTTTTTATACATAGGATGTTTAGTTTCTAAATATTGCATGAGTGGAGAGGGTTTCATGCACCATTGGATAATATTTTTCCACACACAATACACAAAGGCTCAGGACAGTTATCATCTCCTACACATGAAAACCTATATTTAATGTACTCTCAGAGTATTTCCTTTTCTTCTGTGTAGTACCTGAGGCACACACCATTTTACTATCTCCCAGTGTGGGTGTACTTGTAGCTGCAGACATGTGTTGAGAAGTACTTGGTGATGGGTTATAATCCATATCAAGTTTTGGTTGTTTGACTGTTCCTGTTTTCAACCACTGATCTATAATTGACATGCTTAAAGATCACTGACAGTAAAAAAACTAGAAAAGAATCACAAAGATGCACTTACATTTACTCAGTCAATAACTAAACTGATCAGACTGGATATGGACGTATTTATATGTTTGGGGAAGTTCTAGAAATGTCGCAAATGGATTTTTCAGAAACTGTGTGTGTAATGATGATTAATAGAAGAGCAGTTTGGGGGAAGGGTTTATAGTCATGCTCTCACCAATCATCATTTGCTAATGGGATCTAATTTTGAAGTGTCTCCATTAATGGTGATTCAAACTTAATATTTATTGTTCCATAACTAACATTTTGTATTTTTTTACTTTACTTGTTTTATTGCCATTACTGATTATTTTTTGCATATCCCCGAACAGCTCAGCATACAGTACTACCAGTATATATAACACCGCATGGGAACCAATGTACTGGACATTTGAGTGAAACTATCTTGGACCACCCCCAACCCCAGAACATTCTGTCTGCCAGATGAATGCCAAGTGTCCTCCATCAATATCTCATGGAACAGATTTCTCCAGGTGAGTCCTGCTTAAATTCATGACCCATAAAATAAATGGTTTGGGATAGTTTGTTACACAGCAATCAGTAACAAGGACAGGGATGCCCCCAGATAGGTAACACCAGAGCTTCCTGGAATGCTGTCATCTTGTGGAGGAACTTCCTTTACTGGGGCTATTGAGTCAGCAACATACTTCTCAAAAAGAATTTTAGAAGAGTGTAGGTATTCATAATTTCGCTTAGGTAAACACCTAGGAGTGGAATTGCTGGGTTATGGGATAGATCTACATTTAAATTGATAAGAAACTACCATTTTTCCAAAGTGCTTATATAATTTTATATCTCTATTAGAATAGAAAAGTATGAGAGATGATCCTCATCCCCACCAACATTTGGTCTTGTCAGGTTTTTTTTAAAATTTAATTTTGATGAATCTCAATTTATCCATTTTCCTTGCTTGTGTTTTGATGTCACATCTAAGAAATCAGTGCGTAATCCAAAGTCATGACTCTTTCAACCAGGGGTGTACAATCTTTTGGCTTCCCTGGACTACATTGGAAGAAGAATTGTCTTGGGCCACATATAACATACACTAACAATAACAATAGCTGGTGAGGTTAAAAAAAAATGTTGCAAAAAAATCTCTTAATGTTTTAAGAAAGTATACGAATTTGTTTGGGGCCACATTCAAAGCCATCCTATGGCTGCATGTGTCCCACAGACAGTGGGTTGGACAAGCTTGATTTAAACCTATGTTTCCTTCTAAGATTTTATAACTATATCTCTTACATATAGATCTGTAATCTACTTTGAGTCAATTTTTGTGTATGGTGTGAAGTAAGGGTCCAAACTGATTCTTTTGCATATGAATATTCAGATGTCCCAGCATCATTTGTCAAAAAAGCTATTACTTTCCTTTTGAATTATCTTGGTCCTTTTTGTAGATATGGATTAAAAAGCAATTGACCACAAATGTGTGGGTTTATTTCTGGACCCTTAACTCTATTCCATTGATCCAAATGCTTATCCTTATGAATAGTTTTTATTGGAGTAATTCATTGTGGTTCTAACTTGCATTTAATTCATATTTTCCTGATGACTAATAATTGCACTAGAAAGTTTCTTCTTGCCCATTCCAGTCAGTCCCTTTCCTTACCACTTAGAACTAACCACGGTTTTGATTACTTTCAACCATAGATCAGTCTTTTCTGTTGTAGAGCTTTATGTAAAAGGAATCATACAGGATACATTCTTTATGTAGGCTTCTTGTACTCAGCATGTTCTTGAGATTTATCCATGTTATTGTGTGTATCAGTAGTTTGTTCCTTTCAGAAGAAATTTTTACTGGAAAGATTTTCTAAGTTAATTCAACTTCTTTTTCATGTAATTTCTATGTGAAAAATTCTAGCCTACTAAGTTATTTTTTACATTTCTTATCCAATTGCCTATTTGTTTAACTTTAGATACAGTTTTAAGTCTATCTATTTTTGGATCTCCAACTTTTTGCTTATTCTTGGTTTTTAACATCCACATGTAGTTGCCTTCTTAGTCCTCAGGGGTCATTTTCTTCTTTCAAAGCTTATATATATTGCCGTCTTTTTATTAACTTGCTTATTTAAGTGTGTATTTATCCAAACATACTACTTTCCCTACCTTATATCATATTCTTGCTGTTGAGTTATTAAAATACACAGTTTAGAATATGTACTAGTTTCTGGAAAAATTGGCAGAATTATTCACAGTATTTGGGAAAACATGCTAGATATATAAGGGACCTAATTTCCTTCTGGGTTTTTGTTTTGTTTTGTTTTTTGTTTGTTTCGTTTTGTTTTTCTGGTACCTTTGACTTTGCAGGTGAGTCTGGAAGCATTAGTTTCAAAGCTGTGCATTTGCTTCTCTGGTTTCACAAAAGAATAGAAATGACAAAGTGAGCTTGTGCTGTTCTGAGGAATAACTTTCATGCAGTCTGCAGATTTAAGGTTCCATTATAAAGTCAATACTCCCTCTCCATTCCCACTGCTGCCAAAGTGAAGCTGCCGAAGAAGAGTGAGTTTGTTGTATAGCTCCTCACCTTTTCTATTTCTCTTTACTCCGAATTCTCAGTGTCCTCCTGTCTTTTCTGGCCTTTCTTTTATTTTCTAGAGTCAGCCTTGCACAGAATTGTCCTACCTGTTAAAGGCCATGATCCTCCTTGACTTAAAAATAATGTAGTAGAGGCCTTTACCTTGTAAGACAATATACACCTGCTCCACATAATGAACTCCCATTTCCCCTCCTGGCCACCAGATTAATTACTATTAATAACTAATTAATTGTTAAGTAACAACACAATGTAGTACTTTCTTTAGCTGCCAAAGGAGGAAATCGACTGTACATTAAAGGAACTGTAGGATCTATCTACCATGTATTGGCAGGAGCTGGGAGAGTATATATGGGACTGGTCCTAAGGATGCTGGATTAATGGGGGTGAGATAATAATGTTCAGTAAAGAAGAATTTATGGATATGAGAGCATTCTCTATAACACAGGATTTAACACTTTGCTTCAGGAAGTTTTGAAAAAGTGAAATAGAAGATTTAGACTGCTTTGGAAGATAGTAAAGGATTAAAAGTTTCAGATATGTGTATCCTAGAGTGGATATATTATTAGAAGTCTGAAAAGCCCACCTGACTGTGTTTTGTAGAAGAATCCAGGTGATACCCCATGTACTAAAGCTGGTAAAACGGGCTCCAAAATCATCGAGAAACTCCATGGTGACTGTCTTCTGTAAGCCGGGGCTATAGAAGTAAGCCATGCTGTTATAAGACTGAGCTTCCTGGTAGCCATAGATATGATAGGATCTTAAAGTACAGAGACCAGGCGGTAGGACTAAAAGCCTCAGAAACAAAGTAGATGCAATTATTATAAAAAGAAAAGGTGGAGTGACTCTCAGAGGAGTATAATATATAGAGAGCTATGAAGATAGCTAAGAGATTGTGTGTTAAGGGGCAACATGAATGGACATCCAATAAGAGTTTGAGTATTATTCAATCTGTAAAATAAAAAGAAATCAAGAATGGATGATCAGGAAGCTGAGGGCAGCTACCCAAATATTATAAAAAGTGCTGGTTCCTGGCCTAGTTTCTGTATCTGAGTCAAGTTTTCAGATCCAAAGGGTAAACTCTGCTGTGTCAGATGTATCCTTGCCAGAGAAGATTAACGTGGTCTCTGGAACAGACTGTTAACATGGTGAATGCATTCTTTTCCATCTTGGTTAAGAAAAGAATAAAAAACAGTTTGCATTCCTGTGGCATGGGCACAGAACTGCACCTTTATGTTGTTGTCCTAGGGCTAAGGTAACCATCCTCTGACATAGTAGAATCCAAAGGGATCTGGACCACCTGGAGATACACAATATGACTTTGGTTTATTACATTTATGGCTTCATTAAACTGGATGAGCAAGAAGTCACAAGTACGTTGGTGATCTTGGAAAGATACCTGTGCTCCAGTGAGTGGGCGATAAACCCTATGGAGATTCAGTGGCCTACGACATCAGTTAAGTTTTTAGAGGTCCATTGGTCTGGGTGTACCAGGACACTCCCCTTTGGGACAAATTGTTGCAACTGTAGCTTTCACCACTAAGGAGGAAGCATAACATAGACTTCTTTGGGATCTGGAGGCAGCGTATTCCACATTCCAATGCATTTACTGAGTAACATGGAGGGCTTCCTTATCCTCTACTCTCCCCTTCCAGTCTCCCAGCCTCTAGTCTCTAACCAGTGTCCACCACTAGTCAAACTCAGCTGGAAACCCACTGACACAGGGACCAGGGAACACAGGGCATAACGGAAAGGTCACGCATGGTCTGAGGACAACTGGGACTGGCAAAATCCTGTAGTAGTCACTGACAGTAAAGAAGTAATTCTACTAGAGTTATGATGAAATATAGATAGATTATATTTATCTCTAAGTATATTAGAGTCCATTTCCCCCCACCGGAAATACATAATAGAGACTTTTCTAAAACCTTAAAAGGAAAAATGCAATTTTGAAATCTTTAGTTGTGTTAAAAGATAAATTGAGGTGTGGGGGAGGAAAAATAACTTTCCTTATAAGTTTCTAAGTTCTTCTGGCTAGTTCAATAATCATATTGACAGGAGACAGATTAACAGGAAAAAATAAATTTATTAAGTATGTACATACAGGGGTTCCCTAAGAGTATGGGTCTCCAGGACAAGTCTAGCAGTTGAGGCTCATATGCCACCTTGAACTAAGGGCAAAGTGGGGGAGGTGCGGTTTGGGACTTCAAAGGGTAGAAAAGCAATTCACATGAAGATGGAAAAGCAAATATTTGGTAAACAAAACTTTGCTGAGCCATCTTTAGCAATGGGACAGAGAGAGGACTTTGATCAAATGGGCCTTGCTAGGGTCCTTTCTGCCTATTACATATGGGTTCATAGTTATCTGTGATGACAGCTCCCTTCCTGGAGCAGGCCCTCAATCAGTTCTTTTAGGCAATAAGGGGGAAAGTTGAAGGTTTTTCCTGGGCTTAAAATAATCAACATCCCCCCACCTCCCAAAAAAGCCATTTTATGGGGTGGCCAACTCTGTTGTCTCTCAGAGGCTTATTAAAAAATGTTAAGACTTTATCTGACCAGAACTTGATTCAAATGGAGCAGCATTTAGTTGAGCAGATAGGAAGGAGCTCTGAGGAGCTGTACAAAATGAAAGACTTTTATAGGTGAAGCGGGCAGGAGCAAGGAAATCACACTGGGCAAAAATGTGGGTGGGGTATGGCAAAGTTACTTTCCTTTGGGGGATGGAGGGGTCTGTCAGGCGGATTACCTAACTGGTGCTGATCAAGTGATTCCTGATCCACTAGTTTATATTCCATTTGCAGGAGAGCCAAAACTGTAATTAAGTCTCAGTTTGAAGACCTGGAGCTTAGCATCAGCGATTCCCTTTTGGGCCTGTGGTGTTGTTTTTAACAGCTATTAATAAAAATTAGTGCTTTTAATGTGCTATTTCTTCTAGAAAATTAAATGAGGACTTTAGAAAAAATACTTTAAGATGAAGGTAAGTTAATAATTAATTTTAAAGAAAGCACTTTCATAAAATATTTCAAAAGATGTTGAAAGGAAATTTATAGGAAAGCCAAAGACTAGAGCAGTAATTTAAAAATATCTTGATCCACTGGAATTTTTAAATTGAAAAAGAAATTGGAGATGTTGAACTCTGTACTACTGACCTCATCACATTACAAAGAAATTGATTTTTATATATCATCTCACTAAATGGTCTGGCAAACCCTTGGAAATTATTCATATTTAGCAACAGAAACACTTTGAAGAGAGTGTTTTAAGTAAGAAATAAGGACTATTTTGGAAACCTAATATATGTACTACTTTTCACAATTTTGAATGAAGCATGATTAATATATCTTAACTAATTTAAATAAATTTATCCTAAAAGAAACATTGAGTATTAGAATAATTTGTGCTGTGTATAGTCAATAAAATCTCACTTTCTGGTTCACATAGAAAGAGAATAAAGCAGTAATGGTTGGTGGCTTCTTTGATATATACGCACTAAGATTAACAAATGAATTTTGTGAAAACCCTAAAGTGGAAGAATCATTGTCTTTTGAACCACTATAAGCATATGAAAAAAGAATTTCAAAATGTAAACTTGTTTAAATGAATAAAATTTCACCACTAGTTTTACTATTAATAAGAGCCAAAAGCACTGATGATATTTCAAATGATTACCACTCAATATTTTGAATATTCATTTACTCATGAATAACAACATGAATCAGACTTATAATACTAAAAAAAGCCAAAAGTAAAACACCTCATTGTCCACTCTTCCCCCAATAAAAGTGAAATATTGAAAGTGGTCTTGATGGTAAAAAAAAAAGCCTTAGCATTGGTGGTGCAGTTAGAAGACCTGATCTGAAGTCTGGAACTGAGGAACAGTGATTTACCTCTAAAAAACAACCTTATTGTATGACATTGATTTGTATAAAAGAAGTGAGTTTGTAATAAAACATATAATTGCCAAGTTCTCTGGTATTTATTTAACTTATTTAGTCTCTCTTATCCCACCATGGAAGTCTACTTAAGAAATAAATTAAGGTTGAAAGGTTATTTAAGAAACCTAAAAAGCTTACTTAAGAAACTGGGTGGGAACAAACTTTCCTCTACCTTTTAGGTTCTGCTGGCTTTTCTAATAATTAGATCAACATGTGACAGACTACTAAGAGAAAATGACCAAACTTAACTCTCTATGTACATATGGGAATGCCACATACTTGAGAGGTTCAGAGACAGAAAGGGAAAATGAGGCATATGTGACATTCTGAGCTACGGATACAGCAAGGTGCATTGGAGCTTCAGAGTGGGGGAAGCTCTGAAGGATCTGCAGGATGATAGGAAGCTCTGAAGGATCTGCAGGATGATAGGAAGAGCAGGTGCTCAGTAATTAGAAGTTTATCCTGCCCTATAGATAGGTCATAAGAAGTTACTTCTGGTGGTAACTCTTATTTTGTGAAAGGATCCTAATTTAAATTCTTTAAGGGAGAGGTAAAAGTTTCTCATGAGCCCTCATCTCTATTGCCTTTAGCTCAGAATAATTCACATGCCAAAGTGGCACATCTTGGAAGGCTTGTTCTGAACCTCTTCAAATCCAAATGAGGTTAGTGAATATATGTAACCAAGGCACTGATAACAGAAATACTATTTCTTCTGGCACATTGTAAGTATTTAGGGGCTGCTGTTATTTGCAATAGTGCTTTACAGCTTATAGATCCTTTTCATATGTTCTATCAAGTGTTTGATTCTGACAAGAACTATGTCAAGTAATGGGTCTAGTATTATCATCTCCCTGCCTTTTTTTTACAGCTCAGCTTGATTAAGGAACTTGACTAAAATCTCTTTAACTGGTATAGTTGACATCTGTTGGTTTGGTTGGAGCAATTTCCTTCCTTCTTTTGGTAGCAAGACTGATTTTCTTTTAAGGAACTACCCTTTGCCTTTGTATAACTCCTTGCAGCACTGTCATCAAGGGACTCTGTCTTTCTCTATTACATGTCACCCACACTGGCCCATCGGGACTCTCTATATCCCCTGGATGCAGAGACTGGTGTACAGGTAGGCATGTGATCCAAGTAATTTGAATTTTATTTTTTTAAGTGATAGAAATAATTAATTCTAGGAGTGAATTGGCTTCACTTGGGAGCTGTAAGGACTATAAAAACTTGGAGCTATTTTTAAGAGAGCTGCTAGAGTGAAAGCAATACAAAGGAAAGTCTAGTGGAGAGAGAGAGAGAGAGAGAGAGAGAGAGAGAGAGAGAGAGAGACATTCTGATTTCATTTGAGGAAATGGATATAGTTATGCATGAAGCCAGATCAACTCTTGGATTTTCACGTTTAGTGAGTAAATTCCTTGTTTTGCTTAGGTAGGTTTGGACTTCTTCATTTGCACCAAAAAAATCCTAACTAAGAATTGCCTTAGCTATTACTGAAACATGTTTTTTGACATCAAATGCTTGGCTATTTCCACTGTTGCATACTTCAGAAAGGTACCCCTACACTTAAATGTCAAAATTGATCAGGTACCTTTGTGGGAGATTTAAGAACCTGCCCTACAATAGTGAAGACACTATTCTAGGTTTCCTTCAAGTTTTCATTTTAAAATTTATGTCAAGAGAATGAGAAGACAAGCCACAGACTTGGAGAAAATATTTGCAAAAGATATATCTTGTAAAGGGCTATTATCCAAAATATACAAAGAACTCTTAAAACTTAATAACAAGGAGTGAAAAATGTACAAAGGAACTGAATGGCATTCTCACTACAGAAGATATATAGATGAAAAATAGCATATGAAAAGATGTTCCACATTCTATGTCATCAGGAAATACAAATTAAAGAACTATGAGATATCACTACAGTCCTTTTATAATAGAATGGTCAAAATCCAGAACACTTGACGACATCAAATGTAGTGAGGATGTGGAGGAACAGGAATGCTCATTCATTGCTGGTAGGAATGCAAAATAGAACAGCCACTTTGAATGACAGTTTGGTGTTTTGTTTTTTGGTTTTTTTTATAAAACTAAGCCTACTTTTAGCGTATGATCCACCCAGCAATCTTACTCCTTGGTATTTACCCAGAGGAGTTTAAAAATTATTTCTGGACAAAAATTTGCACATGGATGTTTATAGCAACTTTATTCAGAATTCCAAAACTTGGAAGCAACTAAGATGTCCTTCAGTAGTGAAAGTATGAATAAACTCTGGTACCTCCTGGCAATGGGATATTACGCTATGCCAAAAGGAAATGAGCTATGAAAAGACATGAAGGAAACTTAAATACATATTACTGAAAGAAGCCAATCTGAAAAGGCCACGTACTCTATCATTCCAAATATGTGACATTCTAGAAAAGACATAACTATGGAGTAAAAAGATCAGTGATTGCCAGGGGTTGGGGTGAGGGAAGGGAGGTATGAATATAGGCAGTGCACAGAGAATTTTTAGGGTGCTGAAAGTGCACAGTGCACAGTGGTGGCTACATGTCATTAGATATTTGTCCAGTCCCTTAGATTACATGTGGATACTGAACCTTAATGTAACTAGGTGATGATGATGTGTCAGTATAGATTCACCAGTTGTAACAAATGTTGATAATGGGGGAGGCTGTGCATGTGTGGGGGTAAGAGGTATGTAAAACATCTGTGTACCTTTCTCTCAATTTTGCTGTGAACCTAAAACTGCTCTAAAAAACAAAGCCTATTAGAAATTTCTATTGCTTTTGAACTCCACATATATTTTTACAGATGTTTTGGTGGTAAGGTTTAGAGGAATGTGTTGGTGAAATTCTCACTGTAAAAATGTTTCTTACACAGGCAAGGAAGGAATGGTGGGAAGTGTAGCAGAGTTGCATTGGGTGGAAGTATTTTAGCACTTTCCTAATGTAAAAGAATATTTCTCATGTAAATGTAAGAATAGTGGTTCAAATTGTTTGAGAAGCATTTCCATTTGTCAGATAGGCAAAATGGCAAACTGTTTTTCTTTAGTACCCCAACTTCTCTGATTTTCTACCTTCAGTTTCACTAGAATCATAAGACTATGGGCTGTAACATCTTTCTCCTATATACCTTCCCTTTTCCATCCCTTTCCCCTGCAGGACCTGGTCCCTACATCTTTCAAACTCAAATCCTCTTTCCCCCCTTCTCCAATTCTTTCTTCTGTTTTTGGAAAAGGATG